>CM060950.1:463392188-463699688 GCA_030765055.1 Mantis religiosa | reverse complement strand
TTATAACAATAACTAGATGGAGTTTGATTATGTATAAATACTTTAAGAATGTTAACCAATAGCCCATGTTGATAGGAATGCAGGAATGTGCCATTCCACAGCGTGAAAGTATAACATTTCCAAATGCATTTATGACGTATACACATTCAGATATCATCATCCCATCACAAATGAGCACCAGAAGATCAATGTGTTAATACTGAAAAGAAAGGCAACTCCATGTTCTGCTTAATGAACATTGAAGATGAACAAAAGTCATAAATATTAAAAGCAGAAGCATTATTAACAGTGAAGTATTCTTCATATTTAAGTTTGAATTTATGAGTCACTATGTTTACACTCAGTCTTCACATACTTGTTGTATAATTGAAACGTTTTCAAGATCATTCGATCTCATCCTCAGTCACCAAACAGCTGAGGATGAGATCGAATGATCTTGAAAACGTTTCAGTTATACAACAAGTAAGTGAAGACTGAGTGTAAACATAGTGACTCATAAATTCAAACTTAAAAACTCATAATACCTGTATAAAGTAAGCTATTTTTGGCATACCTTTGGTAAACAGTGATATTTTTTGGAGAGAAGAGCTACAAGGGGGTTGTTGACCAAGAAAACCCTTAATTATTATAACGAAAACCAGCTTGTTAGCCCGAAAGTCCTGACTACTGTTATAAACTTAAAGTTTTGCGTGCAAAATAAAATGCTTTAGTAATGTGTTTTATATACAGTTTGTTCTTTTCAGGTCAATAAAATGGAGTGTCAGGCTGACACATGAGCTGACGAGCAGCTTCTGTGGCTTTGGCACCTCGATTAAACCCAAACTAGAAGGTTTGAAAGTGCTCTAACAGCTCTACCAGAACTTGTTATGTTGCACGTAAAATTTTCGCTAGAAGGAAACACCTGAACTTACGGGATAACCGTTAGTTTTAAACACTTAACCTACCAATGAACAGTGTGAGATAACTTTCAGTTAATATATGGTCGTATTCATTCACTAAAGTATTTATTTTTGAGCACTGAACATTCTGTAACCTGAGAAGTAATACGGAATTATTATTGTTATTACTAGTTATATCGCGATATGGTGTTGTGGTCAAGTGTAAGGAAAGCAGATAGTCTTAATTGCATATTAACCTGAAGAATTTGTTATTGTACAATTACCTTTACTTTATTACTTGTCAAGGTAGCTTGTACAGTCGTACGTACGTAGTCTCCTTCAGTAACATCTAAATCAATCATTTGAAAGATCAATATGGCTACAAACTTGCTTTTTTTGTAGTCTGCTAAACTCCTTCGAAGTCAATCCGCCATATCATTGTGTATATTAATGTTGGAATTTGTTTATCGAGATGCTGTCTTCAGCAACGTATGTGATTTGCATTTGAGAGGTCATGGCTGACGTTGACACGTGAGCTTTCTTCAGGGATTTTCCCAGTTCACTAGACTAATATTGGGATGGTGACTTACATCCCCTGACTTTCTTGTCCTTCCACTTCTAATTTCACTACAAATTTAATATACTTGCCTGCTTTAGGGCTGGAAGTTCCGCGGGAGAGTTGGCGTTGCATGGCAGAGTGCTCTCTGCGAACCTCCTTTGGATCGGAGACGGTCTCCCAGTCCCGCTCATGTTGCCCCATCTCCATATTGTGTGGGGAGCTGGTTGTACGAGTGTCCATCTGTAAACGGTATGGACCCTACCCTCCCTGATCGTGTCCACTAGGTCCGTCCAACCTCAGTCACCACTCACTAACCTCTCTCAAGGTGTACGCCGTCAAGTTTGTAGGTACAATAGATCCATTGCTGGAGATGCTTAAGTCCCCCCTCTAAACCTTTTGACACCCCTATCTCCTATGTTAAACTTGATGAAATAGGTTGACTTTCAAGGTTTAAGTTTCAATAATTCTCTTATATTTATGATACATACTTCAAATTTTATATTATTAATGCTTAAAATAAAAAAATACAAAAGGAAGAACTGTCTCCTCTAGCTTGTCTTTTAATATAAATTCAATTTCGGCTGCCGTACTAAAACCATCTCACGTGTTAATAACCGCTTATTTTATGTGGGCCCACCCGATCTTCCACCACAGACTTGATTTCATTGCAGCAAGGATTCTAAATGCTGGTTGTTGATGTCTGATAATGAACTAGAAGTCCAAGATCAAGGTAAGCTCAAGTATTTATCAGATTTATGAAAGAGATTTAAATATAAAATGAAAGCGGTCTGGGTAATCACAAATAATTTATCCATAAAGTACCCTAGTTATTGATACACCTTAAAGTTCATTTGTTTGAGTGAGTTTTCGCCAGATGGTCTGATGGTGCAATCTCCCTACTATAAATGCTGATTGAGTAGATTGTCCTCGTATCCCTCCTTTTTTACAGTTTATTTTAAGTCGTAGAACTTCTAAGTCTTACAGCGACCACATTGATAATTACAATATTACAATAATATTACAACACACTGTGAGAGTCAACAATAAATTTGACATAACATGAGCGCAACTTGAATTATGACAGTCTTATCCCCTTCTATACATTTATTTTATTTATTTTTATTTTAATATGTAGGTGAAAATAATGGTCACGGCTTTAAAAAGTATATAATACCAAGGAAAACTCAAAGCACACCAAGCATATTAACCTGGATATGTATTCTCTCCTGCCAGATGTTTAAAAATCTGTCTCTTAAGATGTTTTTCTCTCTTTATATTTTGTAATAATAGGATTGTTTTATGTATGGTTGAGAATTCTCACAGCTGATGAATACATCCTTGACAATATTGCCATGTTTGATCAGCTGCAACATTTGGAAACCCTAAAATATAGCTATAAAGGATAGCAAGCATGTGTCTTCGGGAGCTACAGCATCCCTCTATTTAAAAATGCATTTCATCTAAGGGGACAGGAATTATGTATTATGATGACTGTGAAAATGAGAATAACAGTGAAGATTTCACATTTAGTAAGATGACTTTATAGGAAAGCCTCCACAAGTGGTGAAATATGTGGAACAGTCCGCAAACAGACCTCTACCGCCATCTTAAATGTAACATGGCTCCCATGATTTAAAGCGAACGGTAAGATCTCTTGGTAATGGCACCAAAGCGTTTACCATTATTTCTTATGCAAAGTCGATTCGTTAATACAATTTCCTTAAAATGTTAAATCATCTTTCAGTGATATAAACAAATGAGTGCGGTTAGACATGCCACATAGCCAGTGTAAGGTGTGTCTCTTTTTTCTTCTTAGACTGAATACCGTTATAAGCAAGATTTTTATCCCAATGGGCTTAAGTTTATATAAAATTATTAATTCTTACTAACCAAAATGTTAACCAAATGTATTCACACTCTTATTATAGCCATGGACCTATAAAATATTCCTGTTCAAATTTTTTCTCATTAATTGTAGCTGTGGTTAATCTTAGGCACCTTTATTCGTGGAATGGTCCACTATGTATCTTTCCGTTGTGATAATGTGATGTAGAAAGTCAGGGTCTTTCTCCTGTACATTAATATTAATATGAGTGCATAGTATGAAACTGGCCGGATCTGAGTCAGATCATTATTTGGCCCTCCATTTTAAACTAACCACAAAAGGTCGCGGGGCGTGCGTGTCTAATGGTGCAAAAAGCTTTGGTTCTCCTTGGTAAAATTCCATTGGTGGTCCCCGTTTGAACACGTTCTCATTCTTCTTTGTTTATATCTGGAATATTTCTAAACGCAGTGATAAACTCTCCACATAAGATGAAAATTTGTTCTCTAACATACGTGTACTATTACCTAAAATAACATCAGTTCAAGTTACTGACATACGAGAATTAACCAAAAAGTAATTAAAAATGGTCCATTTGATTTTACTTTTCTTCTTAGAAATGTATGCCCATCCAAGTGACACAAGTTCAATCCCAGTCTTTTTGTTTCGCTTCAGAAGGTAATCAAAGTCATTTATTCCTGAGTGATTCATACCCCAAAACAAAGCTCGTGCATAGAAAATATTATTGCGCAATTTCAGATTGCAATTTCAGTTCCCGAGGGCATAGCCTAGCTCCATCATCTGCCAATCGAGGTAGATCCTTGTACACCTTTATATAACTCAAACTACAGAAAGATTCGACTGTGTCTCCTCACAGTGTTACATGGGATTTTGTTTTCTTTATTTGCTACCTTTAGCAATACGATTCTCGTTATATGTGCATTTGGCCATTTAGCTTTCCATTTTGTTCTTTATAGAGGATCTTTACTGTCGTGTAGGTTTCCGGTCACGTAGCACACATCCTTGTCATTGTGCTAAAGGGTTTATAACTAAGCTATTAAATAAAGTTAAAAGAACACTTGTTGGAAAAGTCAAAGGGAGACTTTTACAAAGTTCTGGTCATTCCATCGCTACTCTTTAATACTTGTGCTAGCCAATTCAAAATAACAATAATAGTCGCACAGAAATGGAACTGTTGGGACCGATAACCAGGTGGAATAGGTCAAATAACGAAGAAAATGTCAAAATTTGCAAAAAAGCATTAAAACTAAATGATGTTATTGCTTCTCAAAATAGTTTCCTTTAATATCAGTACATATTGTAAAGAAAAGAGCCCTTAAAGCACTGTCACTCTTCTGATACAATTTAGACAACAGGATTTTATAAAGTTTCACTACTTCTTGTGATGACAACGTAACCTCACAAATGATATATATAACTTTTGGAAAAAATTACAAAGTGCTAAGTCAAGGAGCAGCAACCCAAATGAGCTTCTCATTCTCCCTGCACAACAGGAAGTCTTTGCCCTCAAGAATTTATAGGGTTTTCATTGCATTTCCAGCCAAGTTTTATGATGGAAAGTCTATGGTACTGATCTTTGGAGAATATCAATGCCCAATTAGCTTTGTTGTGTGCGAGGATACGTTGTCTTTATGTAATTTTTTATTGCTCAGAGCTTTTCACAAACGTTTCCTAATTTATGGTATAGACAGACATTGGTATACTAATTGATAGTAATGATACGTCTTACTTCTAGTGCTATAGGACCCAAATATTCTTTTGGATAAAATCTAGCAACTACTTTGTTACTAATACTGCGGATTCGCTGGAACATTGCAGACTTAGTTCTGTTCAGAAGGTCCAATGAGCGGATCAACCTTTCTTTTCAGCACAGTAACAATAAATCAACAGGTAACATTTGAAGTGTTGCCTTGGAATTTTTCCGCACCATACAATGCGCTGTTTTTGATTAAAAGTCCATTTATGTGAACTCCATCGACAATGGCGTCCAAATAAATTCATGAGATTTGTACTTTCTTCAAACCTTGGCCGAACAACGAACATATTTCCAATAGTAACGGCAGTTTTTCGGCTTCCTTCACGAAATTCAATACATAGACGCATCATTTTTTAGTTCTCTTCACCAGCAATAAAATACCATATTTGGGGATTCAAATGAATTCGAATGAATTTCTGAGCTGATCTTTACATTCTTGATGTTCTAATGGTGACTAAAACTCGTAAAACGCAATGGTTCAAAAATGTCTCTGTTTAAACCCATTTTTTGAATGAACACAACAGTTTTAATGTGATTACAATTAACAAACTCAGTCAAACAAACTACATGGCAATCAAGTTGTAAAGCCTAAGGAAGAATTTCGCAGTTATAAATAAATGTAATTTATTTTCAGAAACATGTTATTCTAAAACGTTAAGTTTCACCCTCATATTGTACGTTCCAGGAAAAGATCTAGGAACCAGTTCTGACAGAAAATATACGAACCTGAACTAATAACCTTATTCATTTTGTATACGGTATGAGATTGGAGCTCCTTGTAATCTAATGGATACAAATTCCATTGAAGGAACCACAAAAATAAGTAATTTCCATATCCTATTCTTTACAATATTACCAAAGCATCCTTTTCTGTGATGGAGGACTCCTGTGCTTTCATATTTATGACAGATTTCTTGGACTTCTTCCGCGGAATAGGACTAATTAAGCGATCAGAATTTTTAAGCCTCTTCAGGTGCTGCACTCTGCTGATACAACCTTTTGTGCACTTATTTTTGTAAATTAGTCACAAAATAAGGTGTTAATAATTTACCTAAAGGTGAAAGTAACACTTAAAGTTGTCTGCTTTCGGCAATGGCTTCTATTCTGTCCTGAAAAATAGTGTTAAAATATACACCAGTAGGATTCGTATATGTTTAAATCGACAAAGCGAGCACAGAATTGATGTGTGACATCAATCTTATGAGAAGAATTTAAGACATTTTGGTACCTTCTAAAGCCCTCTTACCTTTAAAAGAAGTGTTAAGGAACCTTCGGGTTCGGCCTGCTCCTTAGTGGAAGGTATTTGAAAATTGAGTTCACTGGTAGTGAGGAAATCCATTTTACTGGTGTGCTGTTCCTTTCAGCGCCACAGTGACCACGTTTTTCGGTTTATAGAAGCAAGCTTCATCCTCCGGTGGCATTCTGAACGCTTCGTAGCCCGAGATCAAGGTGATTTCGATTATTGATCAAAATCGCGGAAACATTGGTGTAAATTTGCGCTGCTGTGAAAATGGTTTTACGACAGTATAAAATAAATAAACAGAAGAAATATAAAGTGGTCATGGTTGTTCTACTGGGAAGGAAGAATGGTAAGAATATACAACTAAACTTCTTACTCTTTGAATTTTTCAGAGATCATGATTATGATGATGATAAGAAACTATTATTAATAACCATTATTATATTAACCAAAAGCATTTATTTCACTGAACATTTACCACACAAATATTTAGAATTAAGCAACTGTGTATATTGGCGTCCTTTTCATCATTTATTACCTTAAAAACATTATTTTAGAGCTACTGTGTTTTATTTTGATCAAACTTTCTTTCTTATTTTGAAGATCTATGCCCTCGTCTACTTCAAAACTGTTCCACTAATTCTTTTCCTCTTTGATGTTACATTCAATCCAAGTTTAGAAACAAGCTGGAGTCTGAATTCGTTCAGGACTTCTTTGATATTTAATTTCGCTAAAAGCTATTTCTGCTTATCATGGGAATACTTCTACCGTATCGAGATTTCCCCTTGATGCGCAGAGTTGGAAGTTTTTCTTTTCAAACTGGTCATCCAACGCTTCCTGACAGTGTTGTTATCGAGCCGAAGGATGTCTAATAATAATCACAGTTCTTATCATGAGCACATTTTCTTGACAGGGCTATAATTAAAGACATGGTAATATAACCCTCGCAATACCAACGACTATCCGAGACTATATTTTTCTGAGCAAATTCGAAAAACATTTCCATTATAACAACAAAGTAATATTAAATAGCATTGCTGTACATTTTTATGTTATGATTTAAAAGTTCTCTGGTAGTCAGATTTCCCTGCTTGGTGTAATGCACTGTTTTCATCTTTTTCTGATTAGTTGAAACTAGTTTCATCTTCTGAACGTATAAGTTTGGTTCAAAAACAAATTAAATTGCTGATTAAAATTAAATTCTTCGTATTGAACTTTATAATTATTTCAGTATTGTTTCTGCAATTCTTGTTTTAACACGTAAACATATTAGTTACGAGCGATTAAATAAGTAATGTATTAGCTTATATAAGTAATATTCGTTTGCAGCACATTCTATTAAACCTTATTGCATTTTAAATATTCATTTATCTAGATATTTCGATCTTATCGATGCAGAACTGCTACGGATTCTATATAAGTAGTCTAACAATGAAAATAGCATTTTATAGCCTGAAATAGATGATCCATAATTATTGTGAGCTCTTTATACTGACAGAGTTACTGTTTAGAATTAAGTAGATAGGTCAGTAAACAACACAGAAGTGTAAGAGAACTCGGAGGTATAAACTGTCAGTGATGTCTTCACAGAACAATTTATTTTTTCAGCCAGGCCCGAAAAGGAGGCCCAAAGATTCGCAATAGTGTCAAGTCTCTCCTGGTCTAATAAAGGATGCAAAAACGGACAATACAGCTGAAGAGCATTTGTACTATTTATGCATCCTGATAATGTCAGTGAAAAATAATTCTCTCAATATGGAATACACGTCATCCCCTGTCGTCCTCCATTGTCTAAGAATATAATGCTAACCTCCAGTTCCCAACGTCATGGTTTCAAGGTCGGCGGAGACAACAGATCTTTTTCGGGCGCTGAAAATCCTTAGTATGCATTCCTTCGGAGGGGAAGTAAAGCCGATGGCCACATGTCGTAAAAGAGCCTCAAGACTGATAAACGGGCCACCAAGAAATATTGAGCGGTTTTTCACATCCAACTTAGAATGCGACGCTATGAAACACAGCAGTTAAGGAGCTTTCATAAATAGAAACTCAATTTTTATACTATCACCAGGGAAAGTTATGTTAGTAATGTTTTTTCATGACAGTACTCTAAGGCACTTGTACAGTATACAGAAAAAAGTGAAGATCTTTGATCTGTGGGAGGGTGGCAAGTTTTTTGACCAACCTTTTTTTTTTTTTTTTTTTTTTTTTTTTTTGCTACGGTTTCTAAATATTGATGTCTTTAAATTTGGAATTTGTGGGCGAGAATTACCCGACGACATCGCAAAGGGGAAGCTAATGACAAAGTGCATATAATAGTCAATGAAGAATTAGCTGCATTGTGACATTGCGGGTTCGTAGAATTAAAAGTTCAATTTTCAGAAATTCAAATGTTCTTTACTTCCATAGAAATAGACTTTGGTCATCCCTTACAGAAGCAGAATTACGTAACACACAAATACAGTGGACAAGGTCACAAAGAGTTCACTTTCAAAACACGCTGCAGGCACACGATAACAGTTCCGATTCTTGACTCCCCTGCTGGCGTGTCGCAATTTCTTATGTATACCTCTTTTCGTATTTCTAGAGTGAACAAGATGGCACTAGAATATCTGATTTATATAACTTTATTTGTTTCGGCATGCCTTTTATCCCCGCGCTATCTTTATCTCTGTTTCGGCAAGCTCTTTATCTCCGCGTTGCACTATCTTATCTCCGTGCTACACTGTCTCTTTGTGGACGTACGCCGCCAGTCGCGACAATACACAGAGTGTCCCAAAATTAGACCGATAAACTTTGGAAGCTAATAGATAACATTGTTTTAAAAACTTATTTTAAAAGAAGTATTTATTTTATGCCGCAGTGCTTCGTTTAAGCGCTGGATAAATAATGTCGAAGCAAATGTAGGAATGCACGCCCACTGCGCTTCACTCAAAGAGTGCCATATTTTGCCGTCCTCTAGCAAAGGCCCCAGCCATATCTCCTTGGACAGATGACCAGAAGGTCAAGGATAGTCATGCTCTGTAGGGAATCTTGAGAAAAATTCTGCAGCCAGTACTCCTACCATCGCTCGACAGTTGCACCTAAGTCGTAGCACTGTGTGAAAAATTCTGCAGGAAACTTTGTTGTATCCTTTCCACCTTGAAAAGGTCCACGCAATGAGGCCTGAGGACTATCCATCGCAGTGATTTTGGACAACATTAAAAACGATGTACTATTTGTATCGCATGTCATGTTCAAAGATGAAGCCATTTTTACAAGTGAGCAGTTATTTAGCTGTCGGAATTCATTTAGGCCTTCGAAAATGTCCACGCATCATTTCAGAGGTCACACCAGCTGATGTTTGGTGTTAATGTATGGGCTGGCATTGTAGATAACTTCTTAATAAAATCATACATTTTGCTGGCCCAGCTGAATTATTATAATTACTTATTATTTCAGCAACAAATTTTGCCTGATCTAAAGGAAACTGTTACCCTTCAAATTAGACAGGACATGTGGTCTCAACATGATGGGGCACCAGCAAACCTTTGTGCTGAAGTACGTGGTCATCTTACGGCTAAATAAGGCAATCAGTGGATAGGTCGAGGTGCACCCATTGCCTGGCCGGCACGCTTCCACTTGACATTACTCCACTTGACTGTTTTGTGGGGGCACATGAAGACTGTAGTGTATGAAACACTTATTGAATCTGAAGAGGACCTTGTGGCACAAATAACCTGGTATTTGCGAGAGTACTGCAGAATAAGATACACCAATGCACTCTTTGTGTTATTCACAATCACCGTGCGTTCCTACATTTGCTTTGACATCAACTTTTCTGGCGCTTAAACGAAGCACCTCAGCAAAAAAAAAAAAAAACTGTTTAAATTGAAGTTATCTATGAGCTACAAAGGTTTGTCAGTCTAATTTTGGGACAGCTTATATTGGGGAAATTGCTCCCTTGGAGTTACATGAAAAGCCAGTCAGGAAGACATGATGTCACTATCTGGCTTTCAGCTGACGTAAATACAAGCCTACAGAAGAATGCCATTCAATTTGTGGGAGATAAAAAGTAAAGAGCTGTGTTGCACTTTATGAAACTTTTTGCAAATAAACGATATGTTAGTTATCAAATTTCCTGGCTTTTGTACTCGTAACGTAGCGTACAGCAGGGACAGAAATACCAATGCACTCTTTGTGCGAGACAAAGAATGTTTATTGCTCATGGTTGCTGTTACAGACAGGTTTGTGCACGTCCCAAAGAAGAATAAGCCTGATATTATTCGTTCTTTACACCGCCTTTATAAAACATCGGGGAAGAAGAAATATAATCCAAACCTGAAATCATTTTCCGGTACAATAAGATGAAGGACGCCGAGGATAATGGTGGTAAAATTATACATTTGCTTAGGTTTCTGACGCTGGCCTTTACGAACGTTCATGCAGCTGGTTGATACCATAGGAGCAGTCTCTATATTAAACCTTATTCCTTATTGATAATAAAATAACTCTCGGAGGTATTGTAGATGTCTTGAATAACTTCGCTTTTAGCATGTTTAAAAAAAGACATGGAAGTGATATTACACCTGTATGTTCTAGAAACCCTTAGAGTGTCTGTTTGGAAGTTCATTCTACCTCTTTAGATCAGCGCATTTGCTTCAATGGGTCCGGATTTGATTCTCCTGAGTTTTCTGGATAAGGTTCTTATCAGGGTTTCCCTTGTCCTGAAAGGCGCATGTCGGATAATATTAGTAATCTCTGGGTTCATTTGAGCATAATTTAACCCATTTTTACATCGTACGATACGACCTTCGTTGCAGGACGTAATTAAAAAAAGATGCGAATGTATTGATATTATTGAACAATGAACCAGCCATGGAAGACAACTAACATTCCATCGAGGAGTAAACTGATTTGTAATATCTAATGGTGATATCGATTATGTTGATTCAAATTTTAAGAACTTCTTCTCTTGGGAAAGCTCTATTTGGTATTTATTTAAAAGTACATAAGTGTATAAGAGTCTGTGTTACTTAGTGCAAATATCACTTCATATATCCTCTATTCATTTCTGCTTCAGCTATGAACTATCATACTAGTAATGATGATGATGATGATGTGATCATGATGATGATGGCAATTTTGGATGTTGTCTGTTCTAAATTTAGCATCTGTATTAGGTTTGAGATTCTTTTATTACTGTAAATATACCAAACAGGACCATCGGCAAATTACTTGGAATTGATTACACGAACTGACTCAAAAGAATGAAAATAATGTTTGATCAGCACCCTTAGAATATAGAAAGTACGGCACGCACTAAAATAATAACTGAACACAACTTGTGTTTTTAATTATTTTTCTATTCGTTTTCCTTCTCTACAATGTACCATAAAAATGAATATCGAGGCTTTACGTAAATAATTCATTTAGGACCTTCCAAAGGAAAACACAAGGTTTTTTTTTTTAAAAAAATGGACATGTATTTATGTTTAACAGTTAAGTGCAGGGGAATCTAATCCCATTAGTCCTGGACCCGTAGGACCAAGGACCCGGGCCTCCTTCTACCCGGGAGCGATGGATAATCCGGGGGGCTCTTTCCATAGGGCAATACCTGATTTCTTAAAAGGCCCCCCCGCTAAGCACAACGTCAAGACGGGTTGGAAGTGGATACGCCACTTACGCGCGTCACCCCGCAGGGAAGACTACCGAAAACCTCGGTGGGCCCGAAGGTGATCTAGCACACCTTGTACTAGCTCTGCAGGCTGGTACCCGGGACATTTTAGGCAACCCTCTACCCCCTTCGGGCGGCCGTAGCCTGGCCGGAAGTACCCAATTCCCCGTGGGCGTCGGGAACACACTGCGCCCTCGAGTCCAATCCAATCCGAACAACTACCCTACGGGAGTGGCTCGGCAGTTCGGCCCAAGGTTCCTGTAGTAACGTCAGAGGTACCACGAGTGCTAAAGGTCCGCAGCGCCCGCACCACGGCAGCTGAAGGGGACGGATCCCCTACCCTACGGGATGTGTTTCACACACACACACACACACAAACATACATACAGAGAGAGAGAGAGAGAGAGAGAGAGAGAGAGAGAGAGAGAGAGAGAGAGAGAGAGAGAGAGAGAGAGAGAGAGAGAGAGAGAGAGAGAGAGAGAGAGAGAGAGAGAGAATCTCATAACCAAGAAACGAAGCCATATAATGATATTTAAAGTTCTGCATTTACCAAGGCTGGACAGCCAGATTTTCAGGAGTATTTCTCCATCCGAAGGTACCCTTGTATGGAAAATATTTTTAGAGTTTTCATTTCCTTAAAATAGACGTTACGATTACAAGTTTTATTCTGTACATTGAACATTTTTCATGATAAAAATAAAATTGCTATGATACGTTTTAGGGTATAATCTCTGAAGTCTCATTTATTTCATATAACTTTTACGTAACTCCCAAATCGAAAGAGATCTCACTAAGAAAAAGGAGAGTTAAAGTACACCTTTCATGGAGTTCACCATATCCCATTTATTCCTTTTTATTAACTTGAATCTTTTAATTCCATACTTTCATAAATTGGAAGTCCGTTCTATCTCTCTCTACTACTCCAGGCATACAAATATGTGACATTTTAAGCCGGCACATATCAACCAGCTCTGGAAAGCTTTCACTAATGCTTACAGACCATTGTATGCCTCTAATTTCGCTGTCCGTATATGTAAGTGTGTAACAAAATTATTTCTGTAGATGTTTATCTATATTAACATGAGATAGAAGAATCAGAATTTGTAAGAAAGATTAGTTTGTACAAGGCGAGCAAAGAAACTTCGAGTGCAGTACATAAGACATTTTTCTCCTGGTCATGTAGTAATAATTGAATTTAAAATTCATCACAGTATGACCAGCTCTTTTCTTACTCTTTCTTTTTAACGTTAAGCTGATTACTTGAAAACTAGCAATGTTAATAGGAGTAAATGAAAAGACCTCTGTGTAACAGCACCATTTAGATTTTAGATCTTAGATCACCATCTTAGATTTTATTGTTAAGTATTTTTAATTACGGAAAAAGAACATGAAATTTCCTTTATCACATAAGTACCCCTGGGATATTAATAATTTCTAATAAATTAATATGGTTATAATAAATAGTTATATTTATATTTGCGTAAAGTTTATGTTACTATTTACAGTGAAGTATATTTTTCTTAATAAATATATCTATTTTAAATTACGTTTGTTTCTGAGTAGGTAAAAATTAATTTTTAGGATTCATATAAGGCATTGTTTAATTCTTAGATAACATATTTATATTATGTATGTAAATTTATTACAAATTAGAGCAAAACAGAAGTGAACAGATCAAATTTCATACACAAACATTCAAAACAGAAAAAGCAACACATAAAAATGAGTGGTTCCAATGGGATTAAAGGGGAGTGTATGGTTTGCAAACACGTTTCTGTACCTTTAAAAATGGCACATAGCGAACAATTTTTGGCCAAAATTATCCTCAGCAGTAGATGGAATTTTGTCATTTACAAAATCCATGTTATGGCTCTGTTCCGTTTGGGATGCGAGACTCTTGTTTTCCCTTGTAAGATCATCCTTGCTGATATGTTGGGCAGTCAGCCAATCAAGTACATATAGTGGGGATGATGATGTTCTAGGGAAGAGGAGATATTACTTCAGATTCGTTTACATCATATGATTTCATCAGTGTCTTGTTTACTGGCGAAGATAATAAATGGAGAAACAGCAAAATGAACTCGAGACATTAATATAATAGATAAATAGGTTCATTCGTGCTGGTGTAGAATATTATATACCTTTTTTTTTCTTATTAAGTACTGTTGGCACCTAGGCCGAGTGGTAAGACTTGCCTCTCAAAAAAGCCTCAGGTTTGATCGTAGGGGACCGTAGAGGCTATTGTGATGGGTAAAATGATTTTTCTCCTCTTTCCTCACCATTTACTCCAACAATTGCTACATCAGCACATTTACTTTCATCCAGTTTGCCCTCGATTGACATCATCACCCCTTTCGTTCTCATACCAGGGTAACTTATGAGTCTTGGAGTAAGTCCTGTACGAGAATAGTAAATGTAGAAAAAGACAAAAAACTTCAAATAAATTTTACATTTTATAATGTTGTTGTATCGGAGCTAAGAATTAAAAAAATAATACAAGTGATAAATCAATTTTTTTAAATTAAAAATCTATGTTGTTCTCCATATTTGTCATGTACCCGTACGCTAAGCATGGACTCTTTACTCGTACTGCACAGTTACTTTTGAAGATTAAATTTGTTCCTCATCGTGTCTGTTGCTTAGGCTTCACAATAATATTTTTTCCAAGTGAGAATAGTTGAAATAAATTGTATAAAGGTATTACATATTTTGCCTTGAATTTCACATACTAAGAAATGCTAGAGGCACATCGCGGTGTGTGGGGATATCGTATTTACCTCGCATTCAAGATCTTACGAGATCTTTCTGAACATTTTCGTTATGTAGGGAAGACAAACATCAGATAGCTTCAACTCAGGAATTTCATTTGAGAATATTTCCGATCATTTTGTTCATTCAATAAAATGATATGACCTTTCTGGTTGAAAGTAGTTCAACTTCAACAAGAGTGAAACGAGTTAGACTTTTTCTGTCACCATCAGTAACACAATCACATATTATATTAGTGTTTTCAAACGAGGAAATGTTTTTAAAACACATGGAAATCTTCAAACAGATGCTTGAACAGGGTGTGTTTGCTGCTTCATGGTCTGTTTGCTGGATTTAGCACCGACATGACAGTAAGCCCTTGAAGTAATATTTCTTTCTCACCCAGCCAACAAAGCAGTCTATTTTATGAACTACAGAACATGTACTTCTATCGAAACCCCTATCCTGACAAACGAAATGTACCGAACAGGTTAAAGAGAACTATAAACAACTTATTTTTATTTTATTATTTTGCAGTTGCTGTTCACGTATGGAGTTCCTGAGATTAATTTACTATGAAGACACCTGCAGTTACGTGAGCATTGCATTCTGCAATGTTTCCACCACACAAGAATAAACCTATGTTATTTCCACAGTCAGGTCATAATTTTGTTCTCCACAATAACAGTTGAACAACAAATGTCTGTGGGAAGGGCCTTTAACAAGTGAGAATAAATGGCGCGGTACTTTCCAGGATGTGTTAATGTTGGTATGCTGTAATTTTTCTTGTGACCCATGGTAAACGATGTAACTTTCCAAATACAAAATGATTTACTTGTTTGTACATGCTGTATTACTTTAAATGTCCGATAATTTTCCATAGAACAATCAACACATAGGTAATATGTCTAATGGATGACACTGCTAATCTCGAAATTCGTTCATTTGATATTTTTTCTTTGCAATTATCTACTACTCCGATTATCCTTGTAAATATGAAGCAAATCATGAGTAAATATCCTACATTAAATTCAATATCCAATAGCACTTTTGTACATAATAATTGAATACAATTTCCACGCATTTTCAATGGCTCCAAATAGCTATTAAATCAAGCCTCCGACAATTTAGCGCAACTTTGAAGGTAAGTGTTGCCCAGTGTTATCAAATTTGTTATATTCGGTTTGAAATACAGATTATTAAATATACGCCTCGTTAATTTTTATTTCCAACTTCCCATAATACTAATAGTAATGATGACAACAGTAATAATAATAATATAATATTCTTGCAAATAAACGAATGCCTTGAAGGGCTTAGGGTGTGGATGAGCATAGCTTTTATTTTAAGTTGATTTTGTCATACAACACTTTCAGATACATCATTCTAAAGATGTTTATATGAACGTATATAATATGAAATGGTTAAAAACTCTAACTATTTTTTCATAGCACTTTCTCTGCATATAGATTTTGTTACTTGAAAAAATGTATAATACAGGCTGTTCTTTTTGTAATTTACGTCCTCAAACGTTAAGTCATATCGGACATGCTCAAATGAGCTCAGGGTCCATAAAGCTTAGAGTTACCCGATATTCGTATTTCAGGATAATGGAAAAACCCGGAAAAAACCTTATTCAGTTAACTCACACTCACCGAGATTCGAACTTGGGACCTCTTGAACGTGAGGCAGACACGCTATCATCTGCGATAACAAGGCGGACAGAATACAGGGTTTTTGAAGACTTACAAGTTAATTATCTTCTTTACTCTAACACAAGTGGACGAATACTTTAAAATAATACTTCACAAATTATATGAAATGATCTAAATGTCAATATAAATGTTTTAAGGAATATAGTGTACACATGTATTTAAATTACAGAAGTAAAAATTTATTTTAACTATGATTGAATTATTGTAATTTGCTGCCATATAAAATTTCTATTGATAAAGTATTGAATAGATAAGATTAATTTGCGTTCAGTAGGTTCATTTGTAGCCACAAGGCCTATGAACATTGAACATGTCCAGAGGTATACAGTTTAATAGTATAACCACTTTAAGTTAACCACTTGCGCGACAGCCCTAAGATTGCCAAGGCCTACCAACTCGACTGCCGGCCTCACGCCCACTTACGGACGGCATCCAACCGATACGGGGAGGAGATGTGGTCAGCATCTCGGCATCCCCCAGCCGGAATGTTAGTTTTCGTGACCAGGGCCGCTTACCTAGCGTAAGCTCCTCACTTTCCTCACGATGTTGAGTGGGCACCGGTCATATACACGGGACTTAAAACCCGCACACCCAGGGGTGGGGTCGAACCCGGGCTTCTTTCCGCGGCCAGGGACCAAGGCAAGTTCAATAGCATATATAATTGAAAATTTAATATAAGAGACGCGATATATACATGCAGTATGAAACGTTATATGGAAAACAAGGGAGAGATAATTATTTATGATACAAAATCACAGCCCGCCTCGGTAGCGTAGATGATAGCGAGTCTGCCTCACGTTCAAGTGGTCCCGAGTTCGAATCTCAGTCAGGGTGAGTTATCTAGATAAGGTTTTTCCAGGGTTTTCCCTTATCATCAGAGACAAATGTCGGGTAACTCTAAGCTCTATGGACCCTGGGCTCGTTTGAGCATCATTTCACCCATTCCATTCATCGTCCGATATGACTTAACGTTGGAGGACCTAAAATACAAAACAAAATGTACAAAATCACTTTTTAATCAACTTTCACTTGGCTTTTGACAGTACGTTCCAATCCTTTTGCAATGGATACCAATTATTGTTACTTCTTCAAAACATATGTAGTAAAATAGCTTTTGACAGACATAAAAGATTTATTGCCAATGATTCCTTATTGAAACAGATTCTAGTTACAGAACTACATATGCATTATGAGAATAATTTGTCACACAGATAATCTTGTAAAGAATAAAATGATTTTGAGTCTAGGTACTCTCTAGCAGCATTTTTAAAACCATCGAAATCATCAGTTATTTTAAGATCACGAAGAGGAGTGGCAAATATTTTGATGGTTTCATAATGCATACCTTTCTGAAAGCAAAATGTTTAGCGCTGGGATAATGGATATTACACAATATTATATTTATGATATATCATACCAGAAGTTGCAATCGCTTATTCCTCTACCTGCTTCGTGTTAATTAAGATAAAATATTATATTATTAACCATTATATTGCACCTTCAAGGGGAATGTTGGAATACAGTAGGCTTTAATCGATGGTCAAATCTTGAAAGAGTTGGTAACTACGTGATGATTTTGAAATTTCGTTCTCCTTACGTGCTCACGAGATAAAAATCTGAACAGCGACTTCTGAGAAAATTATACGTATTGTGAAATTCAGGCAAATATCAAAGAATATCTCAGAATTGTTAAATTCCACAAAAAGTACGACAAATTGTGTGTTTTAAGAGATCCATAATTTTGGTTTAGTAATATTTTGTCTCTCTGTTGCGGTTTCCGAAAAGAATGAAGAACTAAGAGAACTTCTTAGGGCTTTCATAAATAATTCAAGGTGCATACTATTTCTTTTAGCATGAACAAACCTTGAACTTATGTAATTTTAATGAATCTTTAGAGCCATTTATGAGAAAGTTTGGATGTTTAAAAATAGTAGATCTAAAATTTAATCTGGGATGGCGGAATGTTTTTGAAAATCTTTATGATGTATTCTTTGAAAAATGTAAACTGAAATATTCCGTTTGGTATTTAACTGATTATTCACTTTTGAGTTCTACTTTTCACAAATACAAATATTCACACAAGGGCCCTTTTCTAAAAATGCTCTGTTTAGATTCAAGAGATCCCAACACATGTATTTCTGGAGAAATACTGAATATAATTTTGATTGAATGCCATAATGTGCGATTTAATATTTAAAAACGCTTTAATAATACACACACTTTGAGGAAACATTTTTCAAGCAAAAGAAAATGTTGACCTAGATAAGTGTTTTTCTTCTATGGTATTGATACAAATGATCACTAAAGTAAAACCGAAGGGATGCAAACTTAGGGTTCCACATTTAAATCTTCAATTGCCAGGCACTACCAATTATATTCAATGAAGGTCATCCAATAAATACCAAAATATAACCTTACATTTCACGTACTAAAGTGCGAATTCAACAAAGGAACCATGGTCTTTACGGTCCACGGTAATGAGTGATGCTCACATTCTGAAGATCCCGAGTTCGATTTCCTTTGGGCCGATCAAAGAGAGTATCTTATCTGCACTCGGAAACCTCAAATTGTGGTTGCTTTATACAGATCTAGCTGGAGTCTCGATTGATGTCGCTATAAGGGATCCTCTCCTGTTAGTTCACGTCGACGTCCGGATCAGGTCAACTCTTAGTCTTTCTCTCCACACTTACTCCACGGGTCCGTGGAAAGGGCCCACTAGTGCCTACGTGCGAAGCTATGCTGGCGGACCATTTTAATAGATAGTCTGTTCTGCCAGGAATTACCTCTCCATCCCATCTTATTCTCGTAATTTTCTTTCATTTGTTTCATCGGAGAACCACGAGATGGCGTTAAGTTTGTTGCGGCGGGACGGTAGTTTACGAACTGCTTCTTGATGCTTGGATGGCTGACTGAGGTCTCTCCTGGAGAAGACTACTCTTATGTCACCAGCTTCGTGTCGGCTTCAGAATTGGTGTCATTTCGAGATCGTTAAAACTCCGTTATCGCCAACACGCATCGCCGTCTAATTCTATTCGTAATCTGACAAGCGAAAAATATGTAATTATGAATTGAAGAGGAAAATTAAGTGAACTAATAACAGAAACAACCAGTTCAGAGGCGAAGCAGTGTCATATATAGTTCGAGAGCCCAGAATTTTTTTTAATTTACGTGCTATAACGTTAAGTGATATCGGACCACAAATGAAGAAATGATGCTCAAATGACCTCAGGAACCATACAGCTTAGAATAACCTGATATTCGTCTGCCTGGATAAGATAAAACTTCTGAAAAAACCTCATCCATATAACTCACCAAGACCGAGAATAGAACTTGGGATCTCTTGAACGTGAGGCAATCACGCTACAGTCTACGCTATCAAGGTGGGCCGAGAGCTCAGAATTACGCAGAAAGGAACGACACAATTAGTTGCAAAAGTTCCATGTACGTGTTAGAGGCAAATTGGCTACATTTTGAAAACGTAGCTACAATAAACATAAAAAATGGCTCTACATTTGTACACACTTCTAAATTTTAATTAGTTTGCTAATACGCAAAATCACTATTCAATGAATAATTCAACAATACAGACCTCCATTGTCATCCAAACACTGTTATAATTTGGATCTATGCATATTTCGATATGTCGGCGACATAAGCCGATATTTGCGGATATAAACGATGTGAGGTAAACATGAACTATTCGTAATGTTGCGGCGATTTTGGAATTACGTATTAATTTACATTTCGATGCGAAGCTAAGCATATGGGCAGGCGATGAGTGCCTCGTTACGGTTATAACATGCGCTGGCTATTAACTCCTGGAATACAAATGGGAAACGTTTCATATTCTACTGTAATTAATCCGAATGTTGCCATCTAACACGTCAGTTTCCGACAGCATAAATTTTCATAGCTGCCTCAGTTTATAGACCTTGATTAATTTGCAGGGTAAGCTTGTAATAGGGTTGAATGTAGACTACAAATAAACCAATAGATACGCCTTAACGTTTTCCAATCTTTAGCATGAGCAAAGCCGATAATTAAAATAATTTAAAAAATATTTAGGTCATTCAATAATTAGTGGCAACATTTGAACTAACAACAAATAAAACATTTTTGGAGCGGTCACATTATTGCATTGCTTAGAAGTAATCTCTTTCAACTCGCCTCCACACATTAGGGAGCCGACGTATGCGATATACAGCGTATTGTTCTAATATTCGAACAAACTTCTCGACTGCTGCTATAACTGCCTGTCTAGTTCTAAAGCAAACTCCTTTATGTGGTGATTTCATTTTCCCTTGCTAGTTCAGTGGAAGTCCAACAATGATATTCTTCTAGCAGTGCTCTAACAGCATTCACATGCACATCATCACTTGCTGATTGCGGTCTGCCAGCTCCACTTTTTATGGACGTCTTCCCTTCCTCTACGAAATACATTCGCCCACCTAGCCACGGTACGATATGCTTAAGTCTATCACAAGCTTCCAATTATTCTCTATGGCATTGTCGAGCATTGATATCTCTGAATTTTAATGAAGTATCTTTGTTCGTATTTACTACACATATTTAGAGCCCTAAACATAGCAGCCTACAATTAAACTTACTAAAAATGTCTTGTTAAATAAAATTAATGTCTTCAAACTCACAGTTAACAAACATTTCATGCTCTTATTTTTCATTGTTATCAGCTTACATGATTTATCGCTGATAGCTCTAAACGCAATCAATGTCGCCACTAATTTTTGACAGACCCGTGTATGAAATTAAGTGACAAATATTACTTCTTTAATACGGACCTTTATTTTAGTAAAGCAAACTAATAAGCTGAAATTGAATTTCTGCTGTTCATTTTAAAAATATTTATATAATATTTTAAACTGTAAATGAGGCACAGTGTGTTCCCATGGTTTGAAAAAAAAATCTGCTAAAAAATTCAAGAGGCTTGCAGTTTGGCACCTCCAAAGAAGACCTTTTCAATTCTCTAACGATTTGTGCTTTATTAAGTCATCTTTTCTCTCTAAATCTGTTTATTATACAGGTTTAGATAAAATAGTAATTTACCCTATGGAAACATAAAGCAATCCGTTACCGTTTCTTATAGATAATTTTTGGTTGAGTTTCTTATAGATAATTTTTGTTTTCAAATTTATAATGAACAAGCATTACCATAAAGCTAGTTTCTGCCAATTATAATTATATAAACACTCTGCAATTTAATCAGGGTTGTTTCCTCCCAATTAATAATTCCAAAGTGTAATTTACTGTAAGTTGTCAATAATCGTTATTATTTATAATTGTTAATTGGGATAACGCTGGAAGTGTTAATGCATATAATCTTGTTATGCATTTTATACACTCTCATCTATCTTACAGAAATTGCTACTCTGTTTAGTTATTGGTGAAATTTCCCTTCATGAATTAGATTATCGAACATCTTAAGATATTGATTATGATTAATATATTGTAAATACTATATCTGCCTGTAGTGCTAAACCATGAATTTTTCTGTCTTCTGGTTGCACTACACCATGCAGTAGTTTAGTGAGTTAAACATCCCATTATAGCTTCTTTTCTCGTTCATCTGCACTACATTTAAATCACCTCGAAACTCTTAGAAATAAACTTCTCTCGATATATCAGTCCACGCAATTTTCTTTTCTTCTTTTTTTTCAATGCCGTCTAACGTAAGTCATAACGGAGGATGAATGAAATTTGTGAAATAATGCTCATATGAGTCCAGGTTCCATAGAACTTAAGAGTTACTCGACATTCTTCTAAAGGACAACTCACACTGAGCGAGATTGAACATAACATCTCTTCAATATCACGCAGACATGCTACCTAGGTACCACATATGAGGTACGCTCTTCACATCTCTCTCACTACGATCAGCAACGGCACCTCGGGTTAATCAAATTCAAGAAGGCAAGATGCACTTTTAGTAAACATTAACAAAGAGTGCTGTTATGCTGAGTGACATAAAGACACCAAGAACAGAAATTCGAGACAATTCAGCTCAGATGTTTATACAATCCAGACAACGGGTACACTTTGATCAAAGAACATGCATTTCGGATTATGTCGTAAGTAAGTCAGAGCACCATTTCAAGCCTCATTTGTTGTATTCTCTCTTTCTCTCACTCTCCCTCGATAAGAAATAGATGCCATAAAAGAGAGGCTGAGGACTACGCTATAGGTAGTTCCAATGCAACCTGGGAGGCCCGCATTTAGGAGGTGCTGAGTGCGAATGCCTGTGGTAGGCCACTCTGGCCATGGGTTTTTCCGTTATTGTTTACAAGGTGATTGTTGCAGTGGTGTCTCCTGCTGCGGCTATCCTCTCACGCACATTGTCTCCCTGTTTCACCATTCTAGGACTTTGTGTCCACTGACTGTGAGAAGAAAGCTTGGAGGCTTGCCACTTGGAACTTCTGGGTTACGTCAGAGGGAGGTAGAGCTTCCCCTGGTTCCCCCTGGAGGGACCTCTAAGCTATCCTCCGACGGTATATGCGGTATGGACATGTTCCCACTGGGGTGGTAATCTCTCCGTCCCTACAGCCTCCTTTGGTTCCTTCATCTGATCCGTTCCTCACTGGATGTATATATAAAAGTTCCAATTCAGGGACGAGATCTCGGCGTCCCCACCGCTACCTACTCCACCTCTATTTAAGGAACATTTGAACCTGAAGCAAGGTTACCACTTGTTATTTGATAGGCATTATGACACTTAAAGCTTTCCCTTTGGTTTGCTTCAATAATTAACACCATACAACCCGCGTACCTTTTTACCTTGCACGTTTTGCCCATCTTTGTTGATAATTCCTTTACATTTTATATTTTGAAACATTATATACCTCCTTTCTTGACTGCCACAATCATATTTAATCGGTTAAATTAGTTTCTTTAAAACTATTGATTGTTGAGGAAACCACTGCACTCAATTCATGTGTATGTGTGTGTGTGTGTGTGTGTGAGAGAGAGAGAGAGAGAGAGAGAGAGAGAGAGAGAGAGAGAGAGAGAGAGAGAGAGAGAGAGAGAGAGAGAGAGAGAGAGAGAGAGAGAGAGAGAGAGAGAGGAGAGAGAGATGAGAGAGAGAGAGAGAGAGAGAGAGAGAGAGAGAGAGAGAGAGAGAGAGAGAGAGAGAGAGAGAGAGAAGGAGAGAGAGAGAGGAGAGAGAGAGAGAGAGAGAGGGAGGGAGGGAGGGAGGGAGAGAGAGTGCATACCTCAAGAAGTGGTAGAGAAATGTCAAATGGGTATTTTAATCAAAAGCATTTAAAAATGCAGTTCGAAGGATTTCTACATAAACCAAAAAATTCTATTAGTAGAAACATTACAATTCTATTTTATTAAAGGAGCAGTAATTACATAACAATTAATTTGCATTAACTTGTTATATGTTTGAGGTTCATGAAGAATGAACCTTTCAGTTGAGCATAGAGGAAGGCACACATGATGTGACTTCCCTAAGTGTTTGCCTTAATTTGCTACGGACACATAAACTCCTTATACCGTGTGTTGCACACCTGCTCCAGGTTAGTCAATATCTTAATGGTCTGAATTCAGTTGGAGACAAATGCATTACCCTATTAATAAAGTTTATTTGTACGTAGATATATAATGAAAGTGGAGGAGCCACTTGAGTGGCTAGCGGTCCACACCAATATGTGTAAGTCTAGTAATTGAAAGTCTTATTTCACATTAACCTTCTTTGGATTCAAGAGCAAACGTAATAGGATATGACACGAATATTAAAACGCAGTGCTACAATTAGGTAACGATGAGCATGCTGCAGGCGGTTTAACATCCCGTTACCAACATTAACCATTGTGCTTTATATGGGTACAATTTTATTATTATTTTTATGTAAATGTTTTTTTTTGACTGAAATCTCTAGAATATCTCCTCTATCGCGTATTTCAAAAATTCAATACACTTAAAAGTAAGCTAAAGTGCTTAAAGTGGATGAGCAATACCAAAAATTGGAAATTAATTGTTCTTTCACACTGGCCGTGTGCGAAAGTCTGACTCTACGTTTCCACAATTTAGCCTACACGTGGCCGGTGTGAAAGAACAATTAATTTCCATTAATTGACCTAAATCCCTAAAGCCCGGGCCTTAAAGTATTTACATGTTGTAAGTCGCCATTAAGATAGTTGTCTCATGTGTTTGAGAACTCCTAAGTAGTTTACCGGGAAAAATACGATTCAGTTGGAGAAGTTAATGTCATATCGACACGTTGGCCATAGTAGCTCAATGGTTAGACCGGTTGGACGGAGACCAGAAGATCCGTGGTTCAAATCCCGGCTATGGCATTGAATTTTTCAGTCTGACTCTGCGTTTCCACAGTAACAAAAATTGATTGTTAATTTAAATTATATTATGATCGATTTCTAAGACTAAGTCAGATATAACAATTTGAATATTTACAGGGCAGGGATTTCACATTTCAACGTGTGTTAAATAATAAGAGAAATATAAAATGCGAAACACTACTCTCCACAGAATTATTAAAATTGATTTTAGTTCCGCGCTCTGAGGGAACCCAAGCGCCTCCTAACGTCAGCATTGACCAGAAAGAGAGGGAAAAATTTAAGTGTGTGGGGCTGCCTAAAAAAGTACATGATCCTACAAAATAATATATTAGTATAGAAGTAGTTTTGCATCTAATTCCCCAATGCCCTTGCCGCATTTGTATTTTAGACTATTTCTGGAAAATAATGAATGGATCTTGAATACTTCTTGAACATGTTGGTTTCAGAAACAAGTTTATCAATATTACTCGTAATTTGGTGGCGAACTGGAAATGTTTTCTGGTTGTTGAGCTTATAAAAGAGAAATAACATACACCTCTCAGTCAGTCGTCGTGTTGATGAAATTTTAATTTACTATTAGATTAATTAATCCACAGCGTACAGCTCAACTCGGGACTGGACTGGACATACCAACTCTACTGACAGCCTCACGCCCACATACGCTCCGTAGAGGCGGACGATCATCCAACCATACCGGGAGGAGATAACGCAATTCAGCCAGAAAGTTGACTTTCATTGAGCGGGATTCGCTACCTTCCTCAAATACATCACGATGCTGAGTGGGTCCTATATATGGAACTTAAAATCCATCACCAAGGGTGGGATTGAACCGGGTCATAAAACCGGAGCAAGAGTCCTAGCCCACTACTCCACGGCAAGTCAATTTATATTAATAAATAAAAACTTATGATGCATATAATATTTAATGATAGCATTCAGCAACTATGTCTACAATAATAAACACACAAAATAGGCAAAATAAGCACATATATTAGTTAACAATAAGCAAAAATTACGGGAAATTAAATTTTTCATTACACCATGAACGGGATCAGAGTCAAAACCACGATTGATTTAAAAAGTATATTGCATATGTATTTATTCACTGAAGCTTCGTTAAAGTAGAGTGCGTCAAATGCTTATTCTATTCTTCTGTGGCAATTGGAAATAATGATTCATTGACAACTTTGCAAGCGAGGCTTCAATCTTCGCTAAATAATCATTGGAGCCTAACCTCAAATGTTTCACTGAGATTCCAGTAAACTTAATGAGTAGGAGAGACTCAGGTCTATGAGAAAATAAGATATTAACGTCCTTGAACCAAAATCACTGCTATTGAAACAGAAAAGCTCAGCAGATATGCAGGATATATAGAAGCAGACTGGTTACATTACGTAATGGTTAAGTTGTCAAACATTTGATGAGTGTATTTACATAATCGAAATGGTAAACTTACAAAATAAATATTTCATTACGATTATGCTGACTCAAGTTTAAAATTATTAAAGGTTTAAATATAATTTAGTGGTAATCATTTCGCGTTGGAATTTCTATAGGGTTGAAACAGAACCTACTCTTATGTAACGCTAACGAGGAAAACAAAACATTATACTAAAGAAATGCTTGCATTTGTTTGCAGCAGGAAGCCATTTCGTGCTAGAGATAACAGCTGAACGTAACCATAGATGGCCAACTTCTAGAAATGATTCCAATTGCAACTAGAGAGGACGCAGTTAATGAAGTCATGAAACAAGCAGACATCAGAAAACTCAACGATATTTTGTTCTTCAGTATTAAATGATTACTCACTACTTCCTTAAAATAGTTTGTATTATGAATGTTTTCGCCAGTTTGTATTAATTACCAAGGTTAAAACGAATTTATGTATGCCCAAAAGCCATAACCGTCCTTTATGATGCATTTGTGCAAGCTTGCGTTAACTGCTATTTCAACTGCATTTAAATCAGAATTTGCAAATTTTTCATGTTTATACATAAGCATAACTTATTTTACTACATGTTGTCATAAAATTAGTGCCCAGTTACAGTGATGAAGTGCTACAGTAACTTTTTAATTATCTTCAGTCCATGGCAAACGCTTAAATGAAGAACTGAATCGACATTATACATACTCGATATGGATTTTAATGACACTTGCATGTTCGTGACAGCAAAAAGAAATTAAATTATTTAATATTAATCCTTGCTGATAAATGAAGTGAACTTTGATCATTATTGAACACTTGCACATAAATCACAGCCTGGCGGTGATGTTCATTTCAGTGGTTCACCTATCTGAAGAAAATCAACAAAATCCAAAGAATGTTTACATTCCAGTTTCTTCTGCATGGGTTTAAGACTTATGTGATACCTTTTTTTCTCTAGCTGGTGATAAGCATATTATCTCAACAAAAACTGAGCTTTGTGTCTACTATATGTGTCTATGACTCAGAGATAATGTTATAAATCAGCAAAGGTTTTCTTTTTATAACTTCTTGTTAGTAATAGCTATATATTAAGATAATCTTGCAGTGATGGACACATTTATTGCATTGCATCCTTTTTATTAATCAAGATTTATACAGTAATTAAATTCTTTGGCTTTCACTTTATTGTTATTTACATTCTTTAATTTCAAAATATAAACTTTCCTTTAAATTGAACTTTAAATAACACTAAACATATGTCCATTTTACGTTTTTTATTTTGATCTCAAAGACAATTTTACAGCGATTTTTATACATAATCCACAGGACTGGGAAAGCAACACGACTAAATATAGAATTCAGTGCAGACCCATTTTTGCTTGTCGAATGCAAACAAGCAAAACGGATCATTAATGCAGTTATTGATTGTTTCATATAGAAACGAAGCAACTAAAGTGTCCATCATTGTATATTGTCCAGGAACTGAGGGTATATCAGTTAATCATTTAAGTATTTTGTTTAAGAATCGGCAAATGAAACTTTATGTCTTGAGTGTAATTAGAGGTCCGGTTTTCTTAAAGTCATATCTAAACCTAATACACAAAACTAAAAGAGTCAAGCTGAGTCAATCATTGTGATTACCAGTAATAAAAATTTAGGACAGCAAATAAGCTTTTTTATAGCGAGAATCCAATTTCAAAAGCATCTGCTACTCTTTTGAAGATATACCTATGCATTTCTTTTCAAATAAAAATCATCTAATGTTCATAGCTTTTGCAGCTTTGAAAGAAAAGAGAAATGTACGTAAACTACGAAAATATTTCTATAATATCACTAAAGAGAAAACCTCCATGAATTATCGTTTTAAAAGCAGGTAATCCTATTAATCAGTTGAAAACAGCTTCCAATAAGATAATTTTAAGGAGCTAATGGGTTATGAAGGTGCTTAGATCTGTATGATGGAGTTAATTCTTGATTCCCTAATCACGTAAAGTTTCTTTTAGGGAATGTAAGGGCATTTTAAGTTTAAATATGTTAAGTAGAGCTCACCATTGTGCATAGAAGTGCACCAATGATCCAGAGTGGGCTATGACGGATAGAAAATACTAAACAACTGGCGTACGTACATTCTAAGCAGCTGTTTTTAAGTAAATATAGAACAGCTTTAAACATGTATGGCGATGGCCCAGTCGGATGTTGAAATTTTGCCAATCAATCAGTCAGTAAAATAAGTTAGGCTGTATTTCAGACAGAATTTTATGATTTCTATTGCATTTTAATTATGAGATTTTGTTTAGATGTTCTATTGAATTTAATGCAAATACCTTCAGTGTTTAGACTATTTTCGGTATCATTAGAACAGAAATTTCTGTTAATTTTATTGATACCGAGTGTATAAAGAATATACGCTTGTCTACTAAATACGCCATTTGATAAATGGAATAATTTATTGTTGTAATAATAACAATGATAAATAACAGAAGAAAACTCTCCGCTAATAGCAATTTTCTTTTGTAGTCGAATATTGTTTCCGAATTTGAAAACCAAGCATTCGTTCTTCAAACACACGATTGTTACATTCTTCTCAATTTTGTTTCAAAGTAACAGAACCAGTGAATTCGCATTTAGAACTTTACTCAAGCAGGTTTCCTTTAGAAAGTCCTATCAAGAAGCGTTTTCAACCTTACACTCCTGTTACATTTCCACGCTGCTCTGATGTTAGTTGTACTAAAGTGTTGAAAATGTCACAAAATCCAAATGCTAATATCCCCACAAAATGCAATGACATAATGCCAGATCTTAATACAACCATATTAAACATAAAATACCATAAAATAACAGTAAACCGTCATCTTTCATTAAAACATGTAAAGACAGGCATGCAATGCTGAACCTTTTCTAAACGTTTGTACATTCCTCAGGAACATAGGCTACCAAAGAACATTGAACTGCCTCACATGATAATATAAGTACAGAAGTCAATGATCATGTGGTGTTTTGTTCCTTTAGGAGACATTTATTCCCATCGCTGTTCATTCCTCCTCTCTGTAGGTGATTTATACGCGTTTATCTTTGAATATATAATCATTTATTATACTAAGACTAAACATATGTATTTCAAGTGTTTGTATACGTTTTATCTTTCTCAAAGTAAACTAAATAAACAAAAACAGAAATGAGTTGCGCACGTTTTAGTCAGCATAATTTACAATTTATCACATTTCTGGTCAATAAAAGCGAAGAGTTAACTGCTAAGCCGAACTAAAACGTATAAAGCTATTATATTCACTATAGTGCGAATATCGTGAAAATTTGTTATTTTTAAATGCCTGAACTACATAGCATTTTTTGGAAACTCTCTTACTTCTACAAGGTTTAAATTACTTGAAATAATAGCATTTATGTAGTTGTCAATTGGATAAAAATCCGCACAACTACTAAAATAATTATAATGATGATAACAATCATAATAATAATACGAGTTAAGAACTACAAAAAGGCAGCTATTTCCCTGAGCCAGGTTATAAATTATTGTACATACTTTGAATATGTTAAAGTAGAATAAAATTATATCTCCCCCTGTAGTGACAAGCGACCACACTAGCCGCTACTGAAAACCAAACAAGGAAAGCCCTTTATTATCACCCTTTGAGCAAATTAAAATCTAAAGTGGTAGTCAAACCTTAAACATGGTAGACTTTCGCTTCAAATGGTAACAAAATAGATTAGAAAGAGCATTATACTTCCTGCTGCCAAGCTGCACCCAGTTCCTATGGGAAATCTTAAGATAAATCTCAAAATACTGATATATTGATTTCAATATTAAATTGAGGACGTTCTTTGTAGATGTCCAGTATCTGGATGTACACATTGTTCTATGAGCACCTATAGATTTCCAACAACCTAATATTTTTATTCATAAAGTACAAAAATTCATAAGAACTTGTAAGATTTAATTTGATGGTTGCATTAATTGAATGTAATATTTTAAAATGTAAGTTCCAAAATTTTAATAACTGGCATAATTGTCACAGACATTGTTCTCATCATTAATGTATGCTGTCTTAAAATCTAAGAAAAACAGGATGACTCCGAAAATGTGATAAGGAAAAAAAGCTTTAGGATTCATTTTTACATTTTAACATAAATATCGAATACAATTATAACCTAAATTCAAGAATTTTTAAAATCTTTTATTCATCTTAGTATCAGTCAGGACAAGAAAAGAGGTTTGTGTTAGAGGCATCGTCGAAGTGCCCTGAACTATAATTTTACCTCCTTAAAACATTAATCGCGCTAATTAGTCCTCAGTGTCGTGATGATCAAATTCAAACAACAGTTTCTTTGAATAATTTTATTGTACTATCAAGAAAGGTAGAAAGATTTCAAGCTACATCTATTTAAAATATCTCTATGATAGAAAGGAATAAATAATTGAAAACCATGATTAAAACGTGTGTAAGGAAAATAAAATGGGAAAGCAGTTATTGATTTAGATTAACCCCTGTTGGGGATTTTCTTTAATACGTATAAAATTATTTAATTTTATTGCGATAAAAGTAAAATAAGAACAATTATTTCAAAAGTTTTTGTATAACGTTTTACCCACTATACAAATAATTTGCTTTATGATATATTCTAACAATATGTAGCTTAAAATTTAAATTAAGGATACGATAACTTGACTTAGTCTTAATCTAAATAATTTCAAAGAGAAATTCACATTCTTCAGTACAGCCAATTTTAATTTAAACAGTATTCCTTTTGTTCCTGGACAACATATCTCAAATTTTGGGATGTGATTATATAATATATAAGAAAAACTTAAATTAAAATCACATCTCTAAAACTACTAGTTATTTATTTTTTGTTTAATTTAAATTAATGTGTCAATCGTTTTTGACAATAAAGTGCAATTGGTCTAAAAGGAGTGTAACTTATTCTCCTATACCTCCTCCTATTCCCTTAAAAGCATAAAGAACCGGCGGACCATCGAGGGAGTTTTGTAAGTTAGCGGTGTTTCTCGTGTCCGCACAACTTGGTTCGCCCTGAGGTATGTCTCTAGAAGCCTGTAGCAGACAGCTGTCATAAACTGGGCTAAAGTTTCACAAATGGACTTTGAGGGACTGCATGTGTGCAGGGAAACTGCAAGACAGCGTCTGACGAGACTGATTATCTTAGTGGCAGCAAAATTCCCTCAGCAGCTGTAGATCTATCTTGATGGTGGGGAACTACCAACTGCAAATTATTGTTAATCACTTCCCCGAATCAAAAACATAAAAATTATATAAGCAACATGTGCATAATTTGTTGCATACAGCTTAGCTGTGTACAAATACTATATTAATTAAAACTTCAGTAATTCCTGAGTAATTCCTTTTAGAATTACGGTAAAAGTTCAGTTTCCTGTCGATAAGACGAGAGAATCTGCAGGTGCATTTCTAATGCACCCTACACTTCATCTGCCCAGAACTTTGAATTTAGTATCACAGTATTTTGTATCGTAGTTTAATAACAATCAATGAAGAATGCATTTGTTGTCTGAATTACTCACTTATAAATCTGTTTTGACATTTTGAGAAGCATTAATTTAAATTCAGACAACTTTTGGTCAACTGCCTCGTACTTCAAAGCCAAGGGAAACTTGCTTGCTCTATATAAGGATATTCTGAAAGGATATTCAGCATTAGTAGGTGTGTTGTATTAATCTATATGTCAAACTAACCGTTATATTTCATTGAAATGTTTTCTGTATGCACTTTAAACCTCGTGCTCATGCACACAAACAACATGGAGACAAATGAATTCAGATACTTTCTTTGTTGTAGGTAACTAAAATGCTGTAGGTAAGTAGAAAAGATTGCTGTAATGGTTGAAACTTTTCTGAGAATCATTTATATTCAATACTAGGGGTCCAGTGCAGCTTTAGTTAGGAATTAAATAGTGGTATAAATTGTTGAAAACAGAAATAGATTTATCAAGATGCTTTAAATGTTTAATTATACAAATGCCCTCATAACTTGATTTGTAACTCTATTACCAACGTACTTATTGTGCAGTAGTATACTATAATCCGGGGCAACAAAAACAAATTTTGAATGTTTCCAGCAGTTCATGAATTACTTCTTACTAATTTTGGTTTGAAAACAAAAACGAATGTGACAATGAAAAATAGTTTCTGTGATATATACTAGGTGAACGTATTTCATAATAACGCATCAAGAGGAAAAAGGTACATTTTAATTAAATATGCTAACAACGTTGAAAGTACCTTTCTAAAATGGTAGTTGTATTCTAAGAGTTCTACATTTCTGGCAGAATACCTTTCAGTTGGTAGTGTCTGAAGATATTCATGAGGTGCTTTCATGAGATCGTCGTCTTTCAGCTTGCCTCTTGTTAAGGAGTTCGGGAGCATTCCTGCAGAAAGTCCAACAGCAATCCGAAAGCATTGCTTCATTCCAATGACCCTGTTATCTTTGTTCCATAATCGAAATGGAAATCACTAGCAGCCCAACAACTAGGAGGGAAAAGTCTAGGTCGGAGTGGAGAAAATGGATTTTAAGGGACATATTGTGTTCAAGGTTATAGAATTTTTGCAGGAGCACTGTTACCAAATGCGTGTAGTTATCATCTCTTTTGAGATGATAAATATGCATTGCTTATTTTTATCCAAAACTGCAAATATGTATGAAACGGAAATAAAAACTGAAACAATGTTAAATAATAGAATGTAGGGGTTCCGTTTAAATAATACAGCTTTGTGTTATTCCAAACTATCTTAAAACGTATATTTCCACATTCTTTTGAATGTGGTTAGCGTATTTACCAAATTCCACAGTTTGGATTTATTGGACATTCTTCAAGGCAACAAAATATTCAAATTTCCCTGTCAGTTATAAAGCTAATTTAAAAGTTACCAGAAAAATAAGTCTATTTGCGTTATTTCTGGAGAAGACAACGATCACAGCGATCCATTGGTTTCAATTCATATTTGCGGGAATTTCTTGTCCACGTGTTAAACAATAACAGCTGTGTCGTAGTTTGGACACGAATGAATAGTTGAGGTCTCTTTGAAGAGACGTTCCGAGAAGTCAAGCAGAGCAACCTTCCATATAAGGCGCCTCTTAATGAGCTCCGATAATACAAAAAGCAAGGTTTCTTATGAATTTCCACATATTACGTTTATATCTCACACACGATTATGGATACTTAAATGTAAATATACACAAAATGTTAAAACTCTGTTCTCCAAAGAACCTGAATACAAACCCTTGACACTTGAATCACAATGAAAAATTCAGCAAATATATAATAAAATATAAAACCTACATTTTGTATGGCCGTTATTTCATAACATCCTTCGTAATTACCACTGTTTTAGTTTACAGTGTTTCATAAAGCTTAATAATATGTAAAGCCAATTATTAAATATTCCACTCAACTCCTTTATGGACATGTCACCAGATATTACAAATTCGGGACAGACACTTTATGTGACACGTCATTATATTCACCACATAACGTTTTAGTTGAAACTGTTAGAGGGATTGAAAAAACAACGCCACGGTTCAATGTAGAGAGTCATTGATATCCTTCGGAGATACCTAATTTAAGTTCCAGGTGTGGTATTTTCTTATGTTATTCTGCGGACGGACTGCTAAGGCATTCACTTTTTTATTCAGTATACTACAGGATTTTTAGTACTTCAGTGTACTACTGAACGCATACTTCAGGTGTATTCTCCATATCTAATATACAGAATAGTGCAATAGAACACTGGTCACCAAATGTAGATAGTACAGATGGTAAAATTGCACTGTCTGTATGCCACTTTAAAACACAGGTTCAGAAAAAATATAATATTATTATTATAGTTGTCTTCATTTGGTTATTTTTAAACTTTTAATATGTATTTCCACCTCCTGTTTACTAACGTAGTTTTATTACTGATGAATTTGTTACCATTCCTCATGGACTAAACATTTTCTAAATAGTTTGACTATAATCACTCTTTTCTTCCACTTTTAATTACTCCATAAATCTGTGCTTTAAATTTCCTGTTGCTAAATTTATTAATTTTATTCCCTGTTTAATATTCTGTGCTGTTTGTTTTGTTTGCTTTTGCTTTAATTTATTTATTTTATCTATATAATAGGACAATAACAGCATATAAATCTCAGCTAAGCGTTAACAACTACACGACCGTAGGTCAGCTCAAAATTGTGATATATTTCTTGTAAACCATCAGCCTCTACTTTTCTCAGAAATATTTCCTTCGAGTTTAGAAAATTTGTATACTATTTGGAATATTCATTGACTTTATTTACAATCAGTTTCGTTTGGTAAAGATTTGCCTTTTCATATTATCTATTTGCTTATGCCACTAAACGTCTCAAAACAGCTAATGTATTCTTGGTTTATTCTAATCTTCTTATTTTAATCCTGTGTGCAAAGTATTAATTGGGGCATATACAATTTTGTAACTTTGAATTTTTTTCTTCGGATTTTCCCTATTTATTTGAAGTGTTTTATTTTGATTCATTTTATTCGCCTCTTAAAATAGTATATCACCATTGTTTACTTTGCAATATGATTCCTTTATTTGTTCATAGAAATACATTTTCTTCATCTGTTAAATTATTCCTTAACGTTTCGTAATCAACACTTATTGTCTTCTTTCTCATGTTCCACTTTCATTATTTATTAGAATTAATTCAGGTTACAAATGTTAATTTTGTTCTAATGAACTTCATTTCTCAGGTTCTTATGTGTATTTCTGCAATTTTGTTTGTATATATCGCTTTGTCAATTCCCTGTTACTATTCGCTCTATAAGTCATGCTTTATTTACACACAATTCTTATGTATCTGATGCAGTTCCTTGGAAAGGTCCTATACTGCGTGTTCTATCCAGAAGTTTGATGCGTCCATAGACAAATCTTGTTTATATGTATTAACTAACCTTATCCACTATCAATGTGGTGTGGTGTGTAACCTCCAGTATATGGTTGCTGTTCTATTCTTAAGATCTTGTTATAAGCTCAAAATCGTTTTTGGTAAGTTCAGACTCGATTTGTAGACAGTAAATTAGCTTTGAGTACCTTCTATTTCAACTATAAAACATCATATAGAACCACACTGCTCCTTCGCTGACTTCATATAGACCTCTTTATATTTTTTCTTTATTTTATTTTGGCTACACTACCTTACTTTTAGCATTTTAAAATACATATTAGTATTCTTTTTTAATTTATCTGGCCCTTATTTAATCCTCTGCAGTTGTATATTCTCAGTAACGATCTCATCAACATTCCTTTCGTATACGTTAGAAACAAAGCTACTTTTTTGTTATATAGATTTTTCACCTTTTCAGGTTTTTCCGGCAATTCAGACTTGGCTCTACGGTTGTATTCAGTGGTTTGTCTTTTAATTGCCAGATTAAATTCTTAGTTATATTGACTTCAGCACTTTGCTTCTCATTTTTAATTTATCATATTCCTGCCTTATTTCATAAAGCTGCTGATAAATCTCTTCCCTGATTTTAGCACCTTATTCTTCCCTGTAAGTGTTATTAATTCCCCCATTAACAATCCGTGGATATCTTACCCTCCTTCTTCTTTAATCTCTCCTTCGTTGGATTCCATTTTCCTTTAACGTTTTAATCCCTGAAGTGTGAAGTCCTCCTTTTCCATTTACTCCCTGCTCTTTTAATCTTTTTCCTAGCAGAAGTGCTCACTTCTGTATTTTTATTCCAATAATTATCTCAGGCATTTGCTACTTTTTATAGTTATACTGATTAATACGTCAGTAAGTTAACATACATAAACTGCAAACCGGCCAAGAGAAACAGCGGCGTTGACAATTACTGCAAGACATAATTAAGCGATCAGCTAATATCCTTTTTGCAAGAAGAGAATAGCAGCAGCGACGACCACATTAAGGGGAGTCCAAATGTCCTATGTTTCCACTGTTAATTTTTGAGTCATTATCTCAGCAAACATTTGAGCTAAAAAAAAGAAATTCAACAATACTTTTACAGTTGATTGATGATAAATAATATACTTCTGTTCCTAAGAAGGAATGATATAATTTTTTTTTAATAAAGGTCTTAAAGTTTTGTAGAAAAGTGAAGGTTTTTAAATTTAAAAAATAACTGATCCATTTTAGTTAATTGATGGAAATTAATCATTTCTCCACACTATCCATATATAGGCTAAGGTTTCTGATAGATAGTCAACATGAAAATTTCAATGCCATGGCCGGGATTTGCACCACGGATCTCCTGGTTTCCGTCCAGTCGCTCTAACCCATTGAGCTACCATGGCCAATTTACCGTCCTGACATTAAATTCTCCATTTGACTCATATATTTCCCCGGTAGACCACTAGGACCTCTCGCATCCGAGATGGCAGGACGGCAAGTTGGCCATGGTAGCTCAATGGGTTAGAGCGACTGCACGGAAACCAGGAGATCCGTGGTTCAAATCTCGACCATGGCATTGCATTTTTCATTTTGACTCTATCTAACTGATCCATGTTGGTAAAAAATTTTAATTAAAATAAAGCCATTTTAGTTGCAAATGTGTGATATAAATTTCGGACCTTAATGTCAATCTTTGAGATAGTGGGGCATTTGTGTAGGAAATTTTAATGTTTCATAAATTGCTTTCAAACTTAAAATTTTAAAATTCAACCCCTAAGGTGTACAGAATGCCACAAAATTATCTAGCCTCATAGTCCTCTGTGTTATATACTTGGATATGGTTCGTTTATCTTCTTTTTAGTGAGCTAGCCACCTGAGACATATGTTCTGCCACCTCTTCTGCCTTCCGTATCCTTTTTTATCGAGCTCTTGTATAGTATTTCTTGTATTATACCCAACAGTCATCCACATTTCACGCGAAAAACGTGTTCTACCAACATTCCCTTCATTAAATGGATAACTGTCCCATTTACACGAAGATTTAGAATTTTTAGACCAACAAAACATTTTTATGTTCTCGAGACCAAGCTACACTATTAAAATTTTCATTCACACTTTGAGTTTTCCTGTCAAAGACTTGTTTAATAATTCTGGATTAGTCAGATCAACATAAATACGTTTCACTGCCAAAATTACGGCCTTAGGTATGGGATTCTTGTGATAAAATTCATACAGTTTTCCACCAGATTCTGCATTTTTATATTTGCAGCAATTCAGAGAACATGTGCACTTGTTTGATATCAGTGAAAGCTTCGTGAAAGTAGGTAGCCCGCACTGCTCTAGTCATGCTCTCAGGGTTATTTTAATTTTCTGATAACCTTTCCATAATGTTCAGTTAATTGCTTCATATTTAAGTCTGTCAGACGTCCTCTGGCTGTTTTCCCATTAGTTAATTTTATTTTCTCAAGTGCGTGTCTAAGTTTTCTCAATTTCATTACCCATTGTGTTTTTGTACATTTCACTTTTATTTCGAGTATATCATCGTAAGGTCTAGCTGCATTCATGGATTTGAAAGAGCTGGAATCACCATCCCGATCAAAGTAAAAGAAAGATTTCTTCTCTAACACTAATATTTATAAAGTTATCGATGGTTTAGCAAGAGATTGCACCAAAATTTTCTAAAAAAAAAACTACTGCGCAGGAATGTATTGAAGACTGTTTTTAAACTATTTCCAATTAGCTTACATCTATGAAAGTTACACCAAAATGAGTGGGAGATTCGAAATATCCATATGCAATTAAAATCTGAAAATGGATAAAAATTATGAAAATCCTATTTTGATTCCCTTTAAATAAAATAAAACAGGAAAAACAATCTAAAATGTTTAGTTAACAGCAACGGCTTCCTATTAAATAGCAAATTCTCGTTTATTTTAATGTAATGAGGTACTCCACAACTGGGGTTGTACATTTTTATTTGAACTTTTATCTGATGGATATTTTGGTTCACTATTCAGTCACGGTTTAATAATAGAATTATTCAATATTTGAGCAGTTTACTTGTCACTGCACCAATCTGTTCCCTTGGACTCATGGTACCTTATTTATCTCGCTATTGCTACTATTGGCTGACTTGTGTCCTCCGTGAAGGGGACTTCAATCTCTTTTACAAATACGAGTCACACGGTAGCCTATTATATCCATCTCTTTTCATGCAGTCTGTACACGTGGTTTCCCCATTTCCATTTTAAAGTTGTGGCTATCTAAGTTATATCCTTTATCTGCGGTGTCTGGTTAAATGTCTAGAGAGATTTTGTCTTTCAAAGATGCCCATAGGACTGCGTGTAGCATCTTCTGTGGATTTCATTCTTCTATACTGCTGTTAGTGACTATGCGTGACACCCATGGTGGAACATAGGATAGTTACAGGTTTCTAGTACTAGGATTTAATTCGCCTGTTAAACTTCCTTTCTAACAAGGGAACTATTACTTTACTTAAACCAATATGCAGCTGAAAATATGATGGTATAATGCCTGCAGTATATAATGCATGTGCACCAAAAATCTGCTGTGAAGTAGAATCGCAACGCCCAAAAACTGAAGCCTGGAAAAGTGCCGCATACTTGCAAGTTGCTGCTGGACATTCCTCGTCAGCACCGTTGTTGCAGGTGTGGGGGACGGCGCTCCTTAGGATTGCCATGCGCAGACTTGCCCTACAATGCTGTGTTATTATGCCTATATGTTCCTATGTATTCTGGACTCATTTTTGGGTACTTCCAACTATACTCGGGACCAGATTTTTGGCACATAGGCCCTACATAGAGTAGAGATTATGGCATCAAACTCTCAAGTGAATAAGGTGTGAGCATAGTGATAGTACCCTTGTAAGAGTGTGAAACTACGTCTCCAAAATGTATTCCAGAGTGGAGAGATTCTTCTTTGGTATTATATTTCCATTCTATCTGAAGCCAGATTAGTTTTCTCAGGCAACTATATTCACTTATGTATGTGAGGGATATTACCTCGTTTATTAAAGTTGGTGTTGCTGGTCCGTTGGAGATTACTTGCGTTTTTTTTTTTTAATGAGAGTCTTGGAAATTCGCTGTGCTGGCATACTTGTCTTGACCGGCTGTCAATATTTGTTCTATTATCTATGACTACTTAAAATGCTACACAGGCCCGCATTCCCAAGGTAGTGCTGTCTAATATGATTTTCTTTACGATTTGCCTATCAGGTCATTAATAAGTTGCAGAACCTAATACCATAATTTTTGTTTCATTATTTTACCTTCATTCCATTTCCTTCTCAATTTTCAGTGGCTACCCAAGTACTATAAACTAAAGGTTTGTATCATAAATCTGTACAACAATGGTGTATGTGTTAAGTGTGTGAAGTAAACAATGATAGTGCTAAGGACACGAAAGTACTCCGTTACTGGAGCAACTGCAGAAGACTCTTAGGAGTTAGGACCACCCTAATGAACTTGCCAATTGCTACACCCTGCTCAAAGGTAGGCCTCTGCCCTCGAGGGATTTACAGGCTTTTCGTTGTAAGCTCGTGGTGTGTAATAATGAAGAACAGATGGAGGCGGCAATGACTGCCGTGAAAAAGTATTTTTGAAAACATTGGAGTAGCATCCTTTGAAAATTCTGATCTTAAATACCAAATTTGGTAACTAACCGACTTTTCGTTTTTGGTATATACTATTTACAGACACACATATTTATGTATACATCACACACATACATAGGGACCTCACTAAAAATATTTTTTATGGGTAGATTCACTTAGTTCCACAACAGATTCTTAGTATACGTATAACGAAAGAAACAATCGAATGCCGAAATAAATAGGAGACTTAAAGACTAGGGATAGAAATCTTTAATGATGGAAGAAGGTTCCTTCCAGATGACATTATAATGTCTAAGGATATAAGCGTAAGTTCTATGTGGTAAAATGAGATACTTTATAAACAGATGCATTGATGAAGGAAGGGAATGATGAAGATTGTTAATGAGATGAAACACGCAAATAGATGGGTAAAATTGGTTAGCTTTCCTTTTTTATTCTTATTTTCGAAACTATGTAAGCTTTCTCGGAAATAAACCACTATCCCATTATTCAGCATCTGTTGCAAAGGTTTAAAACAAATTGGCCATCGGTACTTATGTAAATAAATGCCAACCTTATAAGTATGCAGGCTGTGTACTGTTCCAGATGTTATACTTTGGTCCCCAGAAAGCAAGACGATGTGATTATATTGCCAGAGGTTTAACCTCCAAAGAGACATGACCCAAGGGTGAGTGCCTCTGCATACGTAGTAACTCAAATGGCAACAAATGGTTAAGTTCAACACATCAAAGTGTCGACCTGGGAAGCAGATAGCGTGTAATTCCCAACAAATCCGATTTCCCTCTTTTCGCATGCTGGAATTTTTCGTCCCTGGGCGGAACACCACTGGATTTCCCTCTCTTTCTGCCCTGAACCGAAACATGCTTTTCCTCAGAGGCTAAGCCGGATTACTAGAAAAATCCATCTGCAAGTAAAGGTTTATTTCACATGCTAGGCCGCTTCAAACCAATATTTCCACTGAACGGATTTCCGTAACCTCACGGGGCGTTTATCATGAAAATCCTTCACCTGTCTCATAGTTTATTCTTGCTCCGTGAACTAGCTTTGCTTTGGAAGGCTTTTATAAACAGGAATTAGTTAACAGGTCCACAAGTGCGCAGCAATCGAATGTAATTTCTCACATGCACTGAGCATCTCAAATCTTCTGTGATGTTTCGAACAGAAGGCTTATAAATGAGGTGCGAGCTTATAAAGAGCAACTTTTCGAAAGTTCATTCATAGTTATAAGAAGTACATATGAATTCCTATATTGCGCATTATGTATGTGTGTCTTAACGCTAGTTCATTCTCACTGGCCTTTGTAGCTACAGGACAAACCCAGGGAATGATGCAGGCGATAGCGTCTGTGGCCCGCATTCGGAAGGCCGTGAGTTCTGTTCCAATAGCCATGGATTATATAGGAGGAAACAAAATTTCCTCCCCCGAGTTTCCTGTCTCTCCATTTCATGTAGGCTTTGTGATTGTAGATGTGATTGTTCCTCTGAATGGTCATCCCTTCCCTTGCAAAACAGCACTCTGTGTTGAAGAGTGATTGGTGCAAATGTTCGGCTGCTCACCATTATGGCCAGAAACCAAATTAAAGAACTTGTATGTAGCCTTCAGATGCCAAGAACTTTTACCTTCATAAAATGGAAGGGGTCAAATCTATCTTTCTGCAACACTCGTCATATGCTGGCATTATTTTTCTTTAGTATATCGAATAACACGGGCACTTGCTGAGTAATAGCTTCAATAACTTAGAGCACTGCGACGCTTTGGTTTTACACAGGAGTTAAATATATGCACTGCCAATGACCATATTCGTATGGATGTTGGTGGATAAACGAAAAAGTAGAGTGATTCAGTTGTTGCTTTTGAGAAAATTCGATTTTATAGAGACGTGTTGCTTCCTGTTATCTTTCGCTTGCCTCCCCATACACAAAATACATTTCAGTTAGCTCAAAAAGGGGTGAATTTAGACATAATTGAATGGGGGTGTTGCAATTCCACCAACACAATGAGAAGTAGTGAAACTCAAATGCTATTACTCTGAAATTACCTCACAGGTACGCATGCATAGTTATAGGTACACATCAGCAATGCTAATCTCGGTCTACTCTATGTTACTATGTACAAGGAAAAGTACAATTCTTCCTGTGCAATCTATGGTTTACTCCAAATGTATACCAATCATCTGTTTGAATAAAAAGAAAATGTTCAACCACCTGTAGGATGTTAGAACCCAGCACCATCATATTCACAAGGCTCTCAGTATTACAAATGACTTGTGTGGTTTTGTGTTGCTTATGATTCTTAGCGTGGTAGCTGAGGTACAAGTGGCCCTTGCTGGCGTGCTATTTTTAGGAAAAAAAATTCCAATAACTTTGAACATTTCACAATAATGTCTATGTTTGTATATCATATGTTAATTATTCGTATTAAATCTTTATTTATTTGAATTTATCATCGGGAGAATTCAAATGGAAAATAATTAGGTAACCCCTTCACCACTCTGTTTACCCCCTCTTCTAATTGTGTGTATATGTGTGTGTATTATGTGTGTGGCGTTGGCTTATTATAAATAATTTATAGACAGGGTGCTACCAATTGGAGTAAATAAAGCTTTTTGTGCTTTTTTTCTTTCCACCTTTATATCTTTGTATGTTGTGTCATATGTTAATTAATTTTTGAGATAAGGATGGTAGATTTGACACAACACTCTTAATTACAAGCATAGTAATCTCAAACCAGGTGATATAAAGCTGCATTGAATATGTGAAGCTAGATTGTATAAGTTTACAACGTTTCTGTCTCAGATAGTCGAACCAATTATGTACCACATTTCTGTTTTTTTTCCATAACTGTTCCGCTACCAGCCAAATCCCAGAGTGTTGGGGCATATTCTGGAAGCAAACTTTCTGACACTGCAGTCGCAGAAGGCATGGTGGAACATCAGGAGCGTACCAATGACCTATATGGTTCTTAAATATCACCCAGTGTTAACAGCTTACAAGAGGCAACTCGATGTTCCGCTTTATCATTCGTAGCAGATTGCTCATTAGTCAGATAGTGCATCGCTTTCCTTCGTTTAATACTTAATTTCTTCGAAAACATACTAACTCACATACTGAAATCAAAGAAGGGACTGACTATTTCTTCTGCCAAATTAAATACCTACATTGATACTGAAATTAAGGAACGCAATGAATAAAGAATCGTAATGGATTTAAAAGGAACATGGTATATTTGTTGAAACGCGAGCAGGTGAGTGGGGTGAGTAGTTTAACAAAGTGATGGGAGAAAGCAGATTCTTAGTAGGCATTCTAAGTGGATAACACTTGACTCCGTTTGAAACGGCATTGTTCGGACCCTTATAATTATGTAACCGAGACTAATAATCATAATGAACAAAATAGCCCCAAAAGAAATGGTGTGAATAAAGACAGGCTTCGAGAGGTGAAAGTCACCCGCAGCTGTAGTGAAGAAGGCACACACAACTGGGCTGGCGGTCCATTAATAAAGACACAACTGGTTTGGTCTTCGGCGAAGGCAGATGAGAACCGAGGAGAAAAGGTATCTATCGGTCCCTACGTAAATAACGAATTAAGTGTTATCGCGTAATATGCATTCTGCGTACGATAACTCTGAAAAGGATATATTGGTAACCCTTGGTCGGCAACTTCGCGATTCATGTGATGATAAAACAGAAGCAATCTTAAACCAGTCTGAAACTTGCATTCCAGTGTCATTAGAACCATCCTTACTCCCATACATATCCACGACTTTGACGGAACTCTTGCTCTACCCTGAGGATAGGCCATAATGCTTCACAATTCACAACGTAAGAATAAGCTGCATCAAACTAGCGAGCAATGCGTGGAGCAATCTTTTACCAGTGCATAAGCAATTGATGTGAAACTCAGTCCCATCAACATCCAAGCCCGCCTCGGTTGCGTGGTGGTAGAGTGTCTGCCTAACGTTCAAGAGGTCCTGATTTCGAATCTCGGTCAGGGTGAGTTACCTGGGTAAGGTTTTTCCGGGGGTTTCCCTTATTCTGAAAGATGAATGTTGGTTAACTCTAAGCTCTATGGAACCTGGGGGATCATTTGAGCATAATTTCACCCATTCCATTCATCGTCCGATATGACGTAAATTTACAAAAAAAAAAAAAAAAAAAAAAAATCAACATCCACTTTATTATTATGAATACATTTTGCATTAAATTTGCATTAAATGTTATTAAATCCTAAGTAGGTATTTTAAAAACGTATTTTAACATTTAAGGAAGCTGCTGCTATACTAGCTTCAGTTTTCTATGACAACTAAAATTGAACAATCTATTAGCCAATGAATTGACATGTCAAGGAAACGCCCACCTTCCATGTGTCAGAAGGTATTAAGCAATAGCTTGTCATAAAGATTCCTTAAATGTATTTACATACATTTATATACCACAAAATATCCTATCGAGTCAAGTGTGTTTATGAGGCTCACATTTGGAAGTACTCACTGATTGAGGCCTTTCCAGGGTTTGCTCAGTTATCATAAGCAGCAAATGTTGTGAAGGTAACTGAATTAAAGCCTGTAAATTTTTCTTACCAAATGTAACTCCATTCCTTGTATCATCAGCGACCACCGTCTTTGATGCCCTTTGTGGTAAAAATGGGAGGTAAGCACCATAAAAATATTTAAGTTTGAATTTATGAGTCACTATGTTTACATTCAGCCTTCACTTACTTGTTGTATAATTGAAACGTTTTCAAGATCATTCGATCTCATCCTCAACTGTTTGGTGACTTGAACCTTCCTCTTCTTCCACTACTACGGAGCTCCGATCAGTCTGCCATCTGGTGTTAGGGGCACTAAGTTTTAATACTTCATTTAATGCCGGGATTTCAAAACTTATAACTTTATCACGGTTTTTGTTTATAAATATTTTTTCCCAAATATCCAATTCTATGGGTGTACTTAAAGATTTTAACAGTTTAATGTTGTGGCCAATGTTGTGGTTTTCTGTCCAAAAATGATGTGAAACTGCAGAAAATGTTTAATTTCTAATGCTACCGTAACATATAATACAATGAAATCTACTGAAGGTTAAAATCAACTCTAGAAAGCCAAATGATGAAATAAATTTGCTTGTGGAGGTGTATCCATCATTTATTCATAAATTACTGCGCTAATCTGGGTCAGTATAAACTAAAATCCATGTCATTCATTTTTAAATACATTTACTTAAGTTCTAAAGTTTCTTTAACGGATATTAAAATTTGCTTCACTACTGCTTATTAGCAAGTAGAATGGCAGATGATAGACCTTCATGGAAGTGGTTTAAGGAGATCCGTCTTCAGTTTCGGGATCTTGATTGGTTGAAGGTCGCTAGTCTCTTCACCTGATGGCATCTTCCTGAAAGGAATTAATAAGCTGACCTTTAATGCCGCCATAAAGGGAAAAAAAGTATAACGTTAACAAACGTGACGGTTTGGGAGAATAGTACAAATTATTGAGCGGATTAATGTACACATTAAGTATAAATTACTAAAAATATCCTAATGTTTTAGCAATAAATGACAGTTTCAACCTACTCTAGTTTTCATTTTTTATTCTCTGCATAGCTTTGCATAGCTTTATGAAAGTATGTTCTTTCAGAATCTTTTAGCTAATTCTGATCAAAAATAAGAAATTCTCTGTAATCGGTTAGGCCGTTAAACAGAGTATATTAGATATTTTGTTCTCGAATTTGAAAGATTTAATTAAGATTATTAATTTTAATATTAATTAAAAAATCTTACATAAAATGGCAAAGGTGAAGATCCCATAGGATCAAAGCCACATTCTAAAGGGGAATTTGTTCTCGATCCTCATTTATTTTTAATAATTTAATAGGATTCTACATTTTGGTTCTGAAATAATTTTCATAGCCATAAAATAACTGTGACACTGAAGCTATTCATAGAATATTAATCCTGTGCCTTACAAGTGAACCTTTTACCTTTTTTATTGGAATTGCCTAAGTTGGTTTTAATAAAAATTAAATTTAACCCTTTCAGTCACTAATTATTTTGCTACTAATTTCCGTCTTCATTTAATTCGAAACCGATTTACATGAGGCCGTCTGGGACACTTTAAAATAACTGACTTGAATAGCCCTGATCGTACAATGTAAATCAGTGTAATGTAAATTGTGAAACAAAAATCAATTCAAACGTCTAAAATGCACATGCTTAACTGGTTAAGTACAGTATAAGACTATAGGAGAAAAATCCGTTAACACCATTTATATAGGAAGAAAAGCTTAAGTCCATTATAACGGACGCCGGGACAGAAAGGATTAATAAAAAAGCGTCGTTTTGATACATCGATAATTTAAGCGTATGATTAGATCAAAAATCCTTTTGGCACAACCTTCGGAGATGACAAATATGCAAAAACACCAAGTTTAACATGCATACTTCTTTTCGGTGTTTCAGGTAGCCCTTTTTCTAAAACCTGGGGCTGGAACATTTTTCCGTTGCAGTACATGTAATGAAATAAAATAAACAAAACTTACGGATAGTGTATATATACACTATCACTGTATATACACATATATCTGTGTGTATGGGTTAATTAAAATATTGTATTACGATAGAACAAATAATTCTCCGAAACTAAACATACGGAACGAGGAAAATCTATTCTGAGGCATGACCAGTACACTGCATATTCCTGTGAAAATATCGTAAAAAGGAATAAAAGTAGCTGTTGGGGAATGTAGAATCTATTAATGGAGAAAAATACGCCTGAAGTAACTAGAAAAATATGTTTTGCTGAAAACTAGCCCGAGGCGTTATTGGTCACCAGCATAAAGAAACTTAAGCTAATCAAATGTGGGAAGGAAAGATGGAAGATTAGATAAATGTTGGGTTTTACTGACAGGCAATGAAAGATAAACCATAGCACAAAATGGGGAATAGTTACATTTGTCAGCTGTCGCGTGCAAGATACACATAGTTGACAATGCTAAACGAGCAGTGTTACTGCCGTATTTGCTAAACGGGTATCATATGGGTTAACCAATGCTGACGGCAGACTGAGGACAGCGCGAGGTACGTTTATCTCACACCTACCTTGTCAGGACATAACCATTTAATGGTGTGATGGATGTAAATATGGTTGGGAAATTAAGGGAGGTAGTAAGACTGCCCTTCAACTCTGGTTTGTCAGGTTCCTACGGCTTTTGGTAACCGCAGGTTAACCGAAATGTTAACCGTAATCTTTGTCAGTTGAATTACAGTTTTAAACCCAACTACCTCTTACCAGGTTTATAAAGGAGCTCAGCTTTACTTAACTGAAGTTGTCCTCATATTACCGCATGTTCCCGCGTTAGTAAATTGATAACTCCTGAAGCTGAACCCTCGGTTTATAGTTCCTAATATACCGAACTACGGTGCTAATAATGCATTAATAAAGAGTCGTAAAATGTTGTGGAGCAGCGTCCAATTTCAACCTCTGCATATGGAAGAGATAAAGCTTTATGTAGTAACGTGTGGCGAAGGAAAGGAGTGACTAATCAAAATATATAATATCCCTTGTATAGCAGGATGCAAATTATCAGAAACCGAAAAAGATTAACTTAGGAAACAAACATCCCGGACCTGAACATGTGCTACAAGGATTCCGCAACCCCAATGACCTGAATGACAGGACCCTGTTGTGCTCGGACCTTGCGGTGGCTCGTCTCCCGGAAAAGCATCCCGGGTTCGATCCCAGGTACTGCATGTGAGATTTATGATGGACAAAAATTAGGAGCTTCAGTGCGGGTTTCCTCCGGTTGCTCCACTTTCCTTCGCCATCTCTTCCCGCCGGTGCTGAACCTTCATTTCTGTAATATCAGTGTCACCACCTTCGGTGCGTATGTAGTAAAACGGGCATCAAGCACTACAATTATCTGATGTACTCCCTTATGTTGTTATATCAAGGACATAAGGGAGAAAAACGAAGACTATCCGTTGCGCTTGATGTATAGGTAAATAGAAGCCTCGTCAAATCGTATTGACCAGGAATTGCAAGATTAGAGAATTTTTTCTTCATTTGACGAAGGTTTTATATTTCTATTTTTGTCGTTTCTTTCACTGACTGGAAAAAATTCTACCATAACTTATAAGGACACAGTGTATCTTATGTTTATAATAGCGTTTTACTTACCTACGGTAAATGCCGCCTCTGTCCGCTTTAACCGTCGAAAGGTTCGTCCGAAGTAAACTTCTGGATGACGAGGAGGCCGAAGATGATGACTCCAGGTGCAAAACCTTATTACCACCGGCACGTTCACCATGCACAGAACGCTGGGAATCAATTCTTATGACACCTTTGGCTGCTTTTTGAGGAGCATTCGGTAGATCTGTAGAGCGTTCGTTTAGTAATACCACATTTTGAAGGGTACTACAGGGTTTAATTTCAGTCCCATTTTGTGTCTCGGGTATTATTCGAGTATCTCTACCCGTTTCTGGTGTTTTCACAACTTCAGGTATTGCATCAGGCAATATATACTCGTCAGTGACCAAAGGTGTAATCTTTGCATGATGATGTAGGTAATTATGTTCAGCCAGGAGCTCTCCGTTGAGCAGCTGCACAACATATTGAAAGGCTGACAGTTCACCATTCTCAGCAATTGGTTGTAGTACAGAGTTTTGTGAATCTGCCACAGCAGTAACAGTTTGATGCACAGGTGGCAGAAAAGTTTGTAAGGAAATCCTATACTGGTCAACACTGCTTTCCAGTTTGCTTAGCTCTGTTATAGATTTAGTGAGCGAAAAGTAATTCTGTAGAAATTGGTTTACTTTTTTTAAATGTGTAAATAAGGGCAGCATCTGAAAATATAACACAAATGTATCAAAACATTTACGTGTATTACAAGGTAAGTAATGAACATACATATACGAGGCCTGATCAACAAAGACTGAGACTGATTTTTTCAAAGATGTTTATTGCAGCAATTCAATGTTTACATGATCATTTTCATAGTAGTTCCCTTGAACTTCAATGCACTTTTTATAGCGTCTCTGCCAGTCCTTGAACACGTGCTGCAGACCATTCTTTGTCAGGTCCTTGAGAATCGCCTCACTTTTCTTGAGCACTGCTTCAGAATCCTCAAATGGAGTACCTGGTCGATGTTGATCAGCCCTCGTACATATCAATGAATACTCGTACATTAAGATATAGTGTAATATAATTGAGGTAAGTGGATATTTCGAGAATGAGTATTATCGTATGCATATTGCATACTAATGTTTCATGATAACACAAATATTCAGGTGAAAACAAAATGAATCACTGTCCTGTGTTCAAGAGCAGTATCAAGGTCGTTCGCCCTAGACCCTGCATACTTATAATATTCGCAAAAGTTAAAGGCATATGGAGGCGGGCCCTACTTGCAGACTCCAGCGAAACCCAACCATGCTCCTCCTACCAGCGCTGCCGAATGTGGTGCACACATCTCACGATCCTAAACTGAGAATATTATCTCATTAATTACGCTCGGATATTAATATTTGAAAATGACAGATGTGGATCTCATAATAAGAAGGAATTGTATTTTCTGATTCTGGCCATACAAAAATCCCAACTCTAAAATATTTAGAACGCAAGCGATGCATGTTTTGTCTTTCATATGGTTTTGGTTATCCAACATCCATTCATTCAACACAGATAAGCCTGAAAAAGAACAGCATTCCTACCTGAGAACACTTACCTCAAGCATAAATAAACAGGTCACTTACTGCACGCAGTTTGAATCAGACCGAGTTAATATTCAGTTCGTTTTCAGAGTGGGGTTTGTTATTTTTTTACAGTGGACATAGTTAAGTCTTGATTCGAATTCGAGCTGAAATATTCCTAATAGTACATTAAATTATTATCATACACATAAACAAGAACCTAAGATATGGTCATCCTCCGCTGCAGCGCCAGCTCCGAGCCATCGGCCAGCTCTTCTGCTGGCTAAGATCCGAGCCAGGCGTCCGGATTGGTTGCTGAGGTTGAGACAGAGGCAAATCCTCTGGGTTCCCTCTGCCAAATACCTTGGCGTCCTTCTCGATCGCGGCCTCACCTACGCCCCTCATGTCCGGGTCAAAGCCGGACAAGGGCATTTAGCGCTCAGGCAATTGTACCCAGTCTTGAAATCCACTATGCCATCACACCTCAAACTACGCCTGTATCGGGCGATTATACCGCCCCTGATTATGTAAGGCTGCGAAGTCTGGGGATCAGCGGCTCCGACCACTATTCGCAGACTACGGCGCATCCAGTACAGGGCGTTGCGAATTATCTAGGTACTGGACGTAGATTCCCGTCCCATACCCTTCACACCCACTCCGGAGTCCCATTTATTGTGGACGTGGTGCGGGAGAGAAACCGTACCATCTACAGTAAACTAGAATACCATCACAATAATCTGGTGAATACCCTTGGCCGTTATGGCCATAGGGCTCCTCGCCGCAGACCGACTTACCAGCTGCCCAAAGATACATTGGATAACCTAAACTGAACAGGGCCACTTTCCACTATAGGTCACTATAGAGCCACTATACCCCCATGCCCAGAACTGGGCAGGCAGAAGAGCGCAGCCAGCACCGGGTGCACAGCCCCGACGAGGCACTAGCGCCCATTTAAGGCAGATATAACAGTGCCTAGGACATCCGCCTGTGAAAATCAACATTTCTTTTATACTGCCCAGATAAAGCCGCACTAAGCGGCTAGGTGCTGGGCAGCAAACACCCCACCCAGATAAACCTGGGCGACTCGCATCTTCTGCTGGTTCTGCTGGTATTTTCTCCATTGTTTGTGGTACGAATGCGTGAGCATGACCCTCGAAGCTGGGACAAGTGATTTTTCGATCCACAAGCGTGAAGTGATTGCTTTTCGGGGCAGAAAAATTATATTTAATATGAACAAGTTTCTACGAAACTCTCCAATCCAGAATATAGGGAAAGTGTAGAGTTTTCGAAAACCTAGCAATTAACTGTAGAAGCTTATGATGTGGGTAGTGCACATACAGTGTCATGAATTTGTAATGAAGCAGTTTCATCCGTGGAAAAAGGGAGCGTGCCTGCATTTCAAACTCAGAGAAAGACCTACGAAGTTGGAAAGCAGGTTACTGGATTGGAAACCGTGCTTGCTGTTCCACTGCTGTGACGTGTGTCAAGGTAGGTCTTAATGTTTTAGGAATATTTAATGTGCTGTTTAATTACAGGAAAAATAGGCAGAACCGTTGCTGGAGTGAAAACGTGCCAAGTACCTGTTGGTACATCCACCACGCTTGGCAACAGCGCTCCGCTTGAGCATTGGCCAGCGCTCATATGCCTTTAACTTTTGCGAGCGGTATAATATGACCGCCATTAACAACTTAATGCAAGTTGGTTGCTTTTGCTAAGAAACTTATGTTTAAATGCTGTGTGAATTAAATGATAAGTACACGTTTAGAGGAAGTAATAATGCTAGGATTTAAATGATAAAATTTGACTATCAAACACAATTATGTAATTACATATGCCTAATAATAAACATAGATAACAGTGACAGATAGATTCAACATAAAAAATTCAATGCCGCGGCAAGTGGGCCATGGTAGCTCAATGGTTTAGAGCGACTGGACGGAAACCAGGAGATCCGTGGTTCAAACTCCAACCGTGGCATTGAATTTTTCATGTTCACTCTATGTGTCAAAAGCATTAGCCTATATACGGCTAGTGTGAAGAAATGATTAATTTCCATCAACTAACTAAAATAGATAACAGTGATTGAAGAATTATATATTATCGTGCTGCTCGAAAGGTTATCCTGGCTTTATCTTTGTTGATTGAAACCTCTCAGATAACGCCCTGACTACTCCACGTGGACATAACATTGTAACCACAGTATCAGGCAGCAATTAGGAGGCGGCGAATTAATCCAAATCAGATAATTAAACAATAGAAGATAAATTAATAAAAATGCTTTGCTAAACTAATATAAAAATCTTGTTATAATAATATGAAATTAGAATTGATAGAGTAATGATTAAAATAGCAGTTGACTTAAAGAATAAGAAGGGAAGAATATAATTTAATATAGCATACATACTAGCATCCAGGCAAGGGAAAGAAAATATTCTTGTAATACTCTGTACATTTCGGAGAGACAGGAAGGGAGGACCGTTAACTTCTTTGTGGTAGTAAAAGTTCAATGTCTGAGAACTGTAGAATTTTTCCAGCCAGGAATGTGTTGGAATAAAGGGGCTATCAAAATGCAGTTGAGCATGAGCGCTAAAGGGATTTAATTCGCTGATTTGATAACGATGTATACCGTTTCAAACAACTCAGGGTAGGCGTTCCCCAACTCAAGGTGGGCTGAACGTCAATGAGTTAGATGAGTTTTGCAAACCAATGCGAAAATTTGAAATAAATGAGAAACCAATAATAATGTAATATTTGAGAAAGGTGAGCTAGTTTGGTCATGCGATAAAGATAGAGAGGGTGTCAGGTTAAGGTTCGAACTGAATCGCGAAGTAAGAAAAATTTACTTAAAAGTTGATACTACGACAGTAAGGACGTGTTCATGCGCGTTAAGAAGAGAAGCGAAGATTTATAAGTCTGAAATGTAGGGAAGTTAAGAATAGTGCAACCAGTGTAAGGGAAGCAGCATTAGAAGTTTATTAGAGCAAAGTAGTCGCCGTATAAAGAAGAAATAGAAACCGCAAGGAAGTAACTTTAAACAACTAATCCAGGGTTTCAAGTAAAATTGAGTTTATGTTAGGAATTTTAAAACAGTTGGTCACCGATCCAAGTCGATAAGCAAACTTAGTACGTATTAAATCAAATAATTCTGCAACAAACAAAGTGTTATTAATACGACTGAGTAGCCAACAACCACCAAAATCCGTTTCCTACAACCATTCACCTGAGGATAAGAGAACTAATAGCTCCATTTAGAACCCAATTTAATACTGGTATGCGGGTTTGCCGCAACATCTATTTGTCATTTGTAATTCCTGCGCATTACATTGGCTGAAGTGATGCGCTCATTGGTGCTTAGTACACGTTCACGAAACGCGCCAGTACCTTTCTCACTGTTTCGAGAACAATCAAGACAGAGCCATGGTAACCTTTTAAAGAGCATAATAATACATTTATTTAATACGTGTGATAAATATGACAAAAGGTAGAATTTGTATTTTAATATAATCCTATATATTATTGTGTAAATTCATTGAGGAATTTCGGAGTATTCACTTAAATTGGTGTTTGTTTTCGAGTTTCTTGGTTAATTTCAGGAGAATAAGCATTGGACCTAAACAAAATAATCAAAGTAAAGTGCAGTAGAATATAAAGGTCAAAACAAGTTCAAATAATTTTAACTGTACGGGTGACCAGAAACATTTAAAATGATTATAAGTACAGTTAATAAGAGGTTTATACTCTGCGCCATACTAGTTCCTTCTTATAGTGTTCCTAAATGTATAGGAGAAGCACATTTTAGAATAAAAATTGCAAACTCACATACTTTTTCAAATAATATAAGATCTTGAGTACTATTGTGCAAAGATAAAGGTCGCTAAACCCTTCTGTATACAGAGGATATCATTTTCCCCCGACGTTCTGCAGAGGAGGACAAGGAGGAGTGCAAAATCGGGGTGGCAGGGTCAGCCCGCCAACTGCCTTGATTGCAATGCAACTACTTTTTAAGGGATGCTACCTTTCCAAAAGGATGGCTACACAATTGGTATCATCGACCTCTAAGTTCCACACCTATACAGCAGATCGAACCCAGGTGTCCCACGCCGGAGGCATGTATGCTACCACACCACTATGGAGGCGGTTTAATATAAATAACTGAGAATATTATTTTTGAATCATTTAGTTCTTGCTTTTGGCAGGCTATTTAGTCATTTTCTATCCGTAAAGCATGGAATCAGATAATAAGCACTGTGCTTAAGAATTCCCATTTACTAACAATATGTTGTTGTTGTTTTCAAATGCTAGGCTTAGGCAATGAAGCCATTAGCTCTCTTGCTCTCCAATATTTCTGTGTAGTGGGTCCGGCAGGTACGGCTTCAAAGGTTAAAAGATGTTCTTCAGTCATTTCCTCTTCTTTGTTGCACAGAGGACAATTTGGACTTGTATAAATTCCTATTCTGTGTAAGTGTTTGGCCAAATAATCATGTTCCGTAAGTAATCTAAAATTTGCTACTGCAGCTTTACGTGGAATTTCTGGATTTTTCTGGATTTTTAATTAAAATGTTCCATTTTTTATCTTTGGCTTTGTTATATATTGATTTGTTTTGTTTGTTTTTATACTTGTTTTTATGATTAATATTTTTATGGGTTTAAATGGCAAGTTTTTACGTTTGTTCTGAATTAAATTTGCACCTTTTGTGCAAGAAAATCAGCTGATTCATTTCCAGCAATTCCACAATGTGCAGGTATCCACTGTAATATAATTATTTTCTGATGTTTTTGAAGTTGTTGGATCATTTTGTGACCTTCTTTAGTTTGGATTGACCTCATTTAATATGAACTTATTGCACATAATGCTGCTTAAGAATCAGATTGCTAACAATATTGATTTTATATTGTGTCAATATACCTGTCAGTTATATGTTATTTATAACATATGGTATCGTTTAGTCACGCGTTTAATGCATCACATTAAAAATAGTTTTGTTTATTGAAGCTTTTACATTTTAAGACATTCTAAGGCTCTATATCTGCCTCTTACGACGTGAAGCAAATTAATTCAAATTATAGATGCCAGTATCAAGATGTTCATCACTAAATAGTTTAATCTATATAACAGAACTTAAGCTGAATTATATTGGTATATAGAGAAACGTGTGATTCGGGATCCAAACAGCCTCAGTAGGTTGTGAGAGGCCGATTAAGGAGTTAATTGATTTAGAAGAAGCGGCCCCTGGTTGCAAAGACCGCAGCGGGATACTTTCAAGATCCGAGTATTGCACCCACTCCCCCTTGTGGTCACATATGGCGAACGCAGCGGTCGGGCGGGAGACCTCGGCCCGGAAACATGTGCCATGGTGTTAACAGCGGATATTCTTTCGTTTTCTCCTTTAATGCTTATTGGTCCAGCGTCAGCCTCTAATTTTCTACAATCATTTACACATCTGACAAAGCAAGATTCCCATCGTCTAAGCTACCTTACACGGAGCCCGAACTAAGAATATTTGTTACTAAATAGTACGTCGAGGCCTGGTAATTGATAGCAGACTGCACATTTTTGCATCTTTCTAAGTAGCGTTTAAAATTAGCATTATAACAAATGCTATATAATGAAGGGAAACATGCAACGAATTAAGGCAAACTGAATGCAATGAACTAAAAACAATACACATTCTTGGAACTCATTATTCTGTAATGATTGAGTTAAGAATGTATTTACAGTAACTGAGCAAGAAAGATTACAAAAGTACATCAACAACAATAATAACAACAATAACAATAATAATTATAATTGAACAGTATAAAAATATAGTTGTTAAAGCACCAGCACTAGTGTATACTACTCTCATACATGAGAGATGTATGACTGATTGCACTAGCCGCCGCTATAACGCGTATGACTTTCATTTGGAAGATCGTAGGTTTGAATCCTGCCTGGGATTTCTCCTTTTCAGTTAGACGAAGGCTGGGGCACTCATTTTGAAACCACAATTTCCATTCAACCATTTACCTTGAGTTCATTTCCTTAATTTGCAGGTGTGCTTTTGAACTTGTAATATATGGCAGAGACGGGCAGATGGCACGGATTCTTGCGCATGTGAAAGCTATAACCGACTCATGGCCGCCTAATGTAGCATGGGGAGACATTTGTCGAACCTGACGAGGAGTGTTAACTCACAGCAGGTACTGGCGCCAGGAGAATTCATAGTACTTTTAGTGACTTCCGGCGTCTCTGCGGCCTGCCCGCCTGCGACTCTGTGGTTTTCCGCGGTTCGTTGTTTACCCATAACTTTTGTTAACACTAGCACTCGCATTTTGGGGCGGATATTCTGGTAATTTGTGTTCTTGCTCACTTTTAAATGGAAACAGTCTGGTGATGGATACGGAAGTTAATTAAGTTCTTGCTTCCAGTTATTGTATACTATTGCAAGCCGTGCTGTAGATGTCGCTGTGTATCTCTGTATAGTTTTGATTCTCCTCGACGTCTCCACAACTAGGAATTGGCTACTGAATTTTCTTTGTTCTCAGATCGTCTGTAAACTGTATTCTCTCGTTAATACTTCTATGAAGCGAGAGGGTGTTTCAAATTTAAAGGTATATTATAAATTTATAGAGTCTTTGACTTCAGAAAGCTGTAACTCCTCTAATATCAAGGCATATTTGTCATTCAGGTATGCATTAGCCTCAGTTTATCTCAACAAAGTTCAAGAAAAAATGTGTAATTTAAAATATAGAAAATGTGCTCAAATGTCTTAAATGCTTACCTTCTTTTCATGTATAAGCTTAAAATAAAAATTTCCCTGCGCAGTGTATGCAATCAACGTATGAAATTTTAAAAACTTTTATTAATCGGATTTACTTTATGATATTTGTAGTACTTAAAATGTCCTTTACGGGTAATCTTTTGTTTACTTTCTTTGAATATTTTAGCATGCGTTCTCTTAAAGGTAAATGAACACATCTAAATGGCCTTATGGGTGTTTATTTTTAAATCTGATTTTAATGATTTCATACGGGGTTCATTTTTAGCAGCTTAAAGGTATTACCACCTCATTAGATTTTTCTTTAAATTGTTTATGGTACAGGAATTTAAAGGCAATTTTTATCTCATTGGTAGGCATTCCTTTTTTATTTTTTCTAGGCAAGTCAAATCAGAGAACTGCAGTCTCAGTAAACATGTAATTAAAAATTAAAGAGTAACTTTAAGTAATATGGAATATAGCATAGAAATAGGTATATTTGTAAAGCTAAGTAGGTTGCAATCTCGGCCATAAACCAGTACTAGTATAAAATTATTTCATATTCAAGTATTTAATCTTGACTCATTCTGTTCACTATACTGAGTGGTAACTAGATTTTAAAAATGATTGAAGAAATCAGTTTCAGGTTGTTAAAAATGTACAGGGTTAACCAAGATTTCGATAAACAGTATTATTCCATCAGTTACCTTAATAATTAAGTATTACCTATTTTTATTCGGTTTAGAGGCCTATCTTAAGAATTAAACCATTACTGAATACTCAACGTGTTTTTGATCCACCTCCATTTTTATAGTAGGTTATTTCAGCCAATGCATAACTTGTTGATATATATAGGAAGTGCATTTGTAAAATGTTAAGTTTATTAATGTAGCTGATTTAAGGCAAGGCTACATTGAAAATTCGCCGAAAATTTGATAATCATGGAATTTTCTTCTTTGGCACTTTTGGTAGATTAGAGTTTGTAGTAATAGATAGCATGCTATTTTTATCATTTGCACCACTTTAGGCCATCACGTAACAATTTCAAGAGACCTTTAACAATCGTTAAAAGTAACAATAATGACCTAAAAATTCATTTTCTGAGAAACTTTTTTTCTAACACCTTTCAGTATACAAAATGCCCCACGCGTCAATGTTTTCCATTTAACTTGGTGAAACTTACAGGATAGCTCCATAATATGTAAATAAGAAACTTCATGTTCCTCTTTTTTGTTAATGCTCATGTTTTGAAAATTATATGGTATTAAGTAATAAAATAAGTTAAAATTTTCAAACTTTTGAGAGCTAACACGTGGAAAATATTTTATAACAAATGCTACAAGAGTATTCCAAAAAATAAGAATGTGGTTCTTTCGAAATTGCTCTGTACAAGCAAAAACAAAGATTCAACTTAAAATCTCAAAATTTTTGACGCGTAGAACATTTTTAATTTTTACAATATTTTCACAAAAAATAATTAATAATTAATGACCTATTTGGTGTAGCAACATAGAAATTTTCATGCAAGTTTAAATTGGCTAAATTTTCATAATGTTAGATTTAATATTATAGAATTTGGAATTTTCGATGTAGCCTTGCCTTAAATTAATATTTCTCATCTAGCACAAGTACAAATATCACATAGCACGACTCTTGGAAGTTTTTTATTATGTCATTGGGCCTAAATTATTACTTATTCAATAGAGAGCTATTTGTTATACACTATAGCGGGCTTAGGTTTTATACACCTGTGTATATAATTTTTGTTCTCAACAGATCGAGGAAATGGAGTACTAAGTCGTCAATAAGGAAAGTTCTACTTGTAGAAGTGTAATCGAAATGCCAAAGCCAGAAAATCTACAAAATATTACCTAAATATATCTTACATAACTATGAACCTCTATTATAAAAATGTCGTTACCTCATTATATATCGTATTGAAACGTCCCGCGCAGTATGCATGAGGATTAATTCTCTGATAGGCTTCCTTTGATGTGGTGGTGATAGCAATGATTCGGTCAATAACCGTTTTCACAGTGGCATCTTGTAAAAGAAAATTCAAAAGTAAACAACACATATGGAATATAAAGTATATAAATGTACATATAAATATACATATATTCTAAACCTACACAAATTATAATATAATTATATTTATGCTACAGTAATATCTTGTTATGTAATTGAAATATAGGAGGTAAAATTAGTATTTTAAGTGGTAAACACATAGACACATCCGGTATCTCAGTAATGAAATTTGATGTTTATCTGGCTTTTAATTTTTATGTTCTGAACACACACACAATTATGCAGAGAGAGAGGACAGAGAGAAGGAGAGAGAGGCACAGAGAAATGGGATGTTTCTCAACTTGTTTTGAGTTTGCCTTCCTTTGTAAGTTTATGAACCTTCTTTACTGCTACGGTTCTCAGCGTCCTTTTTTCATTGAGAATGAAGACTAAATTTTGCTCAGAGGGCTCCCTAGTGAGCTTGAATCTACAAAACGGAATCATGGAGTTTACTTCCTTTCCGAAAACATGCTAAGGATTTTTAAGTCAGAAGGAATCAATGGCCCTCCGTCGAGTTTGAAGCTGCGATCTTGGTAACCAGAGACTAGTAAGTTTTATATGTTTTATATGTTTCAGATGAAATATAAATATAGAATTTTTAGTGGAGTATATGTTTCGGATGAAATCATAATATAGAATTTTTAGTGGAGTACAGTATTTCGTCCACTTCGTCCACTTAATCTACGTAAGCAATACACAGAAAATGCCATGTTACAACTCTTCATTTTTGTACAAACTACTCTGAAAAACACCTCCACTAATTATGTGTCTATGTGTATCTAATGTGTATCTAATGCTCATTGCTGCTTGACGGACTGCTTCCCCCACACTTGCCTCTCCCTTCTTCCCTGCTTCCTGTCCGCCCACCTCTCCTTGGACAACGGGAAACGGGCTAAACGTCTCCACTGGTCATGCACATGCGCCTAGTGGCCACAGTCCAGGATTCGAGGGAGAAGGAACACAGTGGGGGAAGCGTTCTGCCTACCTAAGCGCGCGCCTGCGCAGAAGAACATTCTTTTCCAAGCTGTCAACCTATAACAAACAGTGGCACAGGAAGTAAAAAGGAGATCCCTTACATATAAAAAGTACACATAAAAACTTAGCTCACTTGGGTTGGTGATGCTGACAAGCATAACATTTTCAAATTCCTTTTCTATATTCGCAGTTCTTTCCTGCCATGTTTTGATACTATTATTCACAAACTCAGTAACTTCCAGTGATCTTTGGTTATCAAATTGTGAGATATGATGGCTGATATCGGCTAAATTGTTCAATTTCTTACTAACACTTCTGGATAGCTCATAATATATCTGCTGTTTCTTGTGGCACTGTTCCTCTAGTATCTTCAGCCGCTTGTGTTCTTGTTTCACGACGTTAACCTGCAAATTATGAATATTTTAAATAAGTATGAACATTATTATGCGTGATTAGAGAAACTTAGTAAGAGTGGCGTCAAACTTAATTGAAAAATTTATTTGTAGTCACTCTTTTGATACTTCGTCACAAACTATTTATTAGAGAGGAACTAGTTTCCTGAGCCGTCGCTTTCACTTTCAGCCTCTATCCAACCATTGTCCGTTGTCGTCTGCTCTCTTCTCTCTTGTAGTGGAACTATGAACTCCTTTGTGAAGTTGTCTATTGGTAGGATTTCAAAGTCCATTTACTTGGTTCTTATATTTCCATATGAATATGATCTCCCATGTTGTAAGTTTATTTTCTTTTATCGCTCATTTTAGTAATTTTGTATACACAAACATGCAATAACAATGTGTCGTAAACACAAACTAGTCAGCATACTATGGATAACGCAGAACACTACAAAGAAAAATAAGTCATGCCCCGCAAAGGAAAAGAAAATGGATACAACAGAAGTCTGGTGTTTAAGAAAATTAAAAAGGATAAACTAAAGAAAATCATTAAGGAAGCAGCCACATTCATTAAAGAAAAACAAACAGCATAGTCAGTGCATTCACATACCACATAAAAAAATTTAATCAATTCAAAAAATTCTCTAAGAAACAAAATATCTTGGCACCTACTAATAGATACTCAGTTTTAAAATTGCTAAATTCAAAAACCAAGGATGAAATCTGACCAATTAACAGATCCAGAATATATAAAAAAAGTTGTAAGAGCTGTAAAAAAGCTACACAGTTCAAACTAAAAGAAAAAAACAGCAAAGAGCACTTAAAATGAAACAAGAAATCAGCAGCAGAATTTCATTTTTGGAACGAAAACAATGATTTTGACCCAAATCCAAAGTTATTAAACGCAGTGATAAACCAAAATAAATTGACAGCATGGGAGAACATATTCATTGTAAAAATAAGGACCAAGTAGTGCACTTTGAAATCCCACCAGTAGATAATTTGACAAAGAAGTTCATAATTCCCCCGCCAAAGAGAAGAGAGCAGACAACAGTTGATAGTTGGATAGATGTTGAAAATAGACGCGACGGTTTCCGAAACTACTCCCTCAATAATATAAAAATGGAAGTGAGGAAGTGTCAAAAACCGACTACAAGTAGTTTTTCAATTAAGTATGAATATCCTACAAACATATACGTTAAAAGTTAATCTAATGTTCTTAACAACTATAACTGTTATTGTTACTATATTAAATAAGCTTCATAATTGACTCATTATGGTTCGTGTATTTCCTGTAGCAAACATGCAATAAATGTATTCCATAACTGTGTTAGATGTAGAATAAGATCAAATTTTGTAAATAATTTGTGCTATTAATAGGCTACAGAGATACGCAGCTATAAGATCTGCTCACATCAATCTCAAAAAGAATGTGCTCAAGGTAATTTACTTTTGAGTCCAACCTTACGAGGTAGTGAATAAAATACAGAGAGAGAGGGGGGCAGGCGATTAACTATAAATTTTTGTTACATTAATACGCAGTATATTAAATACTCAGGATTTGTAAGAAGTCTTTGTACAATTGTGCAGAAGGTTAGTAAGTGCAAAATATTCTATTTTTCTTTTAATAAAATTTCCTCCACTCCATAGCAGTTTATAGAATGTGGTTAATACTTATGCGAGAGAGAGAGAGAGAGAGAGAGAGTGTGTGTGTGCGTGTGTGTGTGTGTGTGTGTGTGTGTGTGTGTGTGTGTGTGTGTGTGTGTGTGTGTGTGTGTGTGTGTGTGTGTGTGTGTGTGTGTGTGTGTGTCAGGAATGTTTAACAGTCAGATAGAGCTTCAAAGTGCCTATATTCGTGTCCGAGGTTGCAGAAATTACCTTACAGCAAATTTTCTTGTAGGGTTGTGGTTGTGTATTAAGCTTTCAGCAATTTTCAAATCATTAAACAACTGGTCGCAATTCGGCGGCTTTAAGAACCCGTTCTCTTTGCACGCCCAGTGTATAAATGAAAAATGACTTCCCATTTAATAGAAAAAAGTATTGGTAATTCAGACAAATAGCAAGGCCCATAATCGAAACGGTTCACTTCACAAAAAATGTATTTCACATAAATCATGTGTTTGGATTAGCTATACATTTTTGTGCAGTAACATTTTGTCTTTCTCCTGCTTTTAGCCGTTACCCAGAATGAAGAGATATAGTGCAATATTCAAAATATACATTTAACATTTACACTTGAAAATAGTTTTAAATTATCAAAACTCTCCGTGGGGTGGGGAGATTTACCTGAAACCATTGATGGTGCATCCTCGGAACGTGCTGATTTTAAATACCAAGTTTGGTACTTAAGAGGCCTCTTTTTTCTAATTATGCTGTTCACACACGCGCGCACGCACACATACACACGTGCCCGCGCGCGCGCACACACACACACACACACACATACAATGTTTCCTTTTACCTTCAGGGGATTCCAAAGGGTGGAATGCAATATTTCCCCTACTCAGTGTACGTGATAGGGAGGAAAACTGACTAGATATGTTGCACCAGTGAGAACCTTACTTACAGAGTGTCCTCCTTATGTACAGTCCGGTGCACGGAAACGTTCCGATATATGGAACAGCTGTTTAGTTAAAAGGGGTGAATGGCACCACGTCCCCAGTTCAAACTATATGTTCAAACTTTAGTTCAAACAGTATCGTCAGCGATAGGAAGGCGTGCGCATGCCCTTTGTTACGCGATGGCGGAGATAAACCAGAAGCCCAGGCACATTGAAATATATAATTCAGAATGCGGCTCATTGCACTTTGATTATTTTATCAGCGGTTATTCATGATTGCCAATCCTTTTTAATAATGATCCTTCTCAGATTTGTGCAGTTTCCTTGGGAAGGGAATGAAGTATGGGACAGATGTATTTATTTTATTATGTATATCAGCTTGAACTCCACACTGCGCATATTTACTTCGAATATCTCATTTCATTACAAAATAATATTAAGCTGTAACTTACGCTCTATCTACACAAAATATACCGAGCATACTAAAGCTTAAGGGGAAAAACAAAAACATAAATGGAAAACAGAAAGACGATAATATTCTACTAATTAATCCACGAACCCCATTCCTTACGACCCACTCCTTATCCGTCTCCCCGGTGCCCGAGTTATGACATCAAACCAATGAGCGACGGACACAGAAAGGAGGTGACAATCGTTCCACTAAGGTTACATTCCTCCTTACCGCTTCCCTTTGCACTACGCACCTCGCTAAGCGCCCTGTTCATCGGTCATTGCTTGTGTTATTTGACTTTGATATAAACCAATAAGAGATTGTCACAGCCAGGCCTGGTGTAAAACACGAATGGTAAAACGCTTATGGCAACATTATATAAAATACACCAGCAGCAGCGGAACATTTCCGTGCCCTGGCATGTACATACAATCATTTCTAAGAGGTTAAAAAGAGAAGGAATCACTCGAAAGCCAGAACAGCAGAACATCACACACCTCTATGTGCAAAACTAATCAACAGTATACAGCATCTCCAATTTACTGGTTATAATTTTCAGAAGAAGAAGTCGTATTTTACCTGTAGTTACTTCCAGGCTTAAGATCCTCATTTTTTATTTGCAAACAGATGGAAATGTTTTAAAAAATAAAAACAATAGAACATTGCGCACCTGTGGCTACAAAACATTACTCCATAGAGACATAAGTAAGGATAACCTTGAACGAGAGATTGTGTTTTAGCTGCATTTACTACCAGCAAATAACCTGCAATTTGTATCCTGGAGCTCTAAATTATAGTTTATACACTACTATTTTATATCAAATTAAAACACATTCTGCAGCATCTAATAGTTCAAAACACCAACCAGCGGCAGATGGATCATTATAAAATACTAAACGGCAGCAGATGGTGAAAAAGTAGGAAAAACCCGCAAATATTAAATTATTGGAGTTCAGATGTTTTTGCACATAAATACTACTTAGAGGTATAGATACTTAAAATAATGTTTTGATCTTAATGTCAGAATGATGAAAAAGTATACTGTGTTCCAGAATCCAAGTGAATTTCTTGAAGTTATATCTCGCAATTGATAGTGGATGTTAGCTGTAAGCTGCAAGGATTTCAGCGTTGTTGTAAGTTGGTATTACGAGTTGTGATGTTTATAAAGCAGGGTACGTAGAGGTTGGCAAGATCCGAACTCAGAACTTCCTAATTAAAAACCGCCACCCTGACCGCTCGTGGCTCAGTGGTTAGATAACTTGGCTCACACCAAGGCGGCGCGGGTTCGATCCCAGGCGACCGCAAGTGAGATTTGTGATGGACAACACGGGCTGGGGCGGGTTTTCTCCGGACCACTGGTTTCCCCCGCCATCTCATTCCACCGGTGCTCCATCTTCATCTCATGTATCATCAATGTCACCACCTGCGGTGCCGTATGTAGTAAATGCGGGCGTTAAACACTACAATACACATGACCGTTCGTAGGTACATGAAGCACATCTGAAATTATATAGGGCAAAGGTTATTATTATTATTATTATTATTATTATTATTATTATTATTATTATTATTATTATTATTATTATTATTATTATTATTATTATTATTATTATTATTATTATTATTATTATTATTATTATTATTATTATTATTATTATCATCATCATCATCATCATCATCATCATCATCATCAACATCATCATCATCATTATTATCATTATTATTATTATTATTATTATCATTATCATTATCATTATCACTATCACTATCACTGTCATCGTCATCGTCATCGTCATCGTCATCGTCATCGTCATCGTCATCGTCATCGTCATCGTCATCGTCATCGTCATCGTCATCGTCATCATCATCATCATCATCATCATCATCATCATCATCATCATCATCATCATCATCATCATCATCATTATTATTATTATTATTATTATTATTATTATTATTATTATTATTATTATTATTATTATTATTATTATTATTATTATTATTATTATTATTATTATTATTATTAATTTCTTAACTTTTTGCATCAGGTAATAAACGTTTTGACTTTATGTGTTCTCATGAAGATATCTCCACATGGGTCCTTCTTCTCTCTCTTGCATTTCTGTTAGGATGTTCTTGGGAATACGGAATTTTGTAATTTGTCTTGATGTTCTTTCATTTCTGTTATACATGTAAATACTTTCAACTGTGACCTCATATCGAACATTACTGTATTATTTATATCAGAGCCCATTATTAGAGATTCAGTTGCCTCGTACGCGGTGATAAATACCAACGCAAAGTAGTTTTAAATAACTGAAGGAAAATCAGGTATAAAGATAAAACAGCAAAGACTGTTTATCATCCCTAATTTCATTTGGATAGCTATTCACGGTGACTAGGGAACAACATATATGATGAAACTATGTACGTCGGTGAAGTAGCTAGGGGTCCAGGATTTGATTTCCAGTGGGAATGTTTCCTAGGTGTTACCATTTTGTTGTCTAGTGTAGTTCTGGAAGTGTCAAGAGACAGTTAGTGTACGTAAGAATAATTGTTTAAAATTGTAATCATATTTTATGATCAGAGAGAGAGACTGAGAAGTGTGAGCATCATTTCTCAAGTGGATTTTTTACAGTGTTAAAATGACATGCAAAATGGTAAAAAAATTGCAACACACAAACTGTGAAATGCTCCTTTGCAGCCTTTCTTCCTATAAATAATAAAAATGCTGATTTGAATTAATTATTCTAAGAAGTACATTTTAAAAGATATTCATATATCATGATTACATGTCTGTATTTTAGACAAGCAGTCATATACATTGCCCAATCTGCAACGTGATAGGTCTAATACATCAGCGGAAAAATTTTTTATCCTATGAACTCCCAATTGCTAGAAAAATCCTGGAAAAATAATAACAATAGTTTTGATTAAGCAAGTTTATGCTTTTAAAGTTCTCTCTTGTGTAACTTTATCAGGCTATCGTAGATTCTGGTTTAAAGGGCTTCATAATAACCTTGCTGGTATTACACTTTAGTGTAACTGCATTTTCTAAGGACTACATGCAGAAAAACAGAAGAAATCGGAGACCAACCCAGGACAATGAAAACAATTAATATGAAGCCGGAACAGCCAAATGACCAACCCATGAAGTAAGAGTAAAAAGGTATTGTTTCTTACTAATTAAATGTTACATACAATAGTAAAGGCGAAGGTAAGTGAATACTGCAGTGATGAACTAGCTATGTCATTAGGTCATTACGCAATTATGTGTAATTACCGATGAAAATTGAGTGTACAACAATATGTTTATGAAGGGTAATAATATAATTTGCTTTGGAACATTCTGTGAGATCCTCGGCTTTCCCACACCCTGCCACTTTGAGTATTGAACTTCATTAGTGAATAACACTCAATTTTCTACTCGCACACTTCATCATTAGCTCTTAGATGGCGTTATTATCGAAGGCGGCAGCAGGACTTCTCATGTCTTTAACGCAGTTCTACTTTATAACTTAGAAAGCCATAAGTTTTACTGGAATTGTACTTAGGATACGATACGATAAGATAGACTCTTATGTAGGGAATTCGTCATCCCTGATCCCTGAGAGGAAGGATGAGGCGAGAGGAAAGAGGGCGGTAGGCCCAAGGAATCACGACAGTGCAGAGGGCAGGGTCCCTACAATTTACCAGTTGGAAACTCTCCCTGCAGGCCAGTATAAACTGTATATCATATCCTGTCATGCACCGCTGAGACTGTCCTGCCGACACTTCTACCCTGAAAGAGACCAGATGAGAGATGAAGTGAAATAATGGAGATGATTTCGAGCTACAGGAAATTCGGGGGATGTAATTAACATGCCCAGCATTCAACTGGCGACGCAGGAAAACCCCTATGGGTCATGTAGGTCGGCCACGGGAATCGAACATGGACCTCCAAAATGAGAGCCACAGATGAATCGGCCTGAGCGATCCCACTCGTGTTCCATTAAATTTTATGGGTTAGCCAACGGCTAAAATAGAGGGTTAAACCCACCGCTACTTTTTTTGCTATTTACAAAAAATTACGGTGTCGATTCTAGATCTGTGAAAGGGATTTAGTAATACTTAAAAGTACTAAACGTTTGAGTTTTTTAAACACAAAGGTGAAACACGAAAGTAAATGGGTATGATGACACTAGAGAACGGCAAAAAAAATTCTGTGATTGAAATGAACAAATGGAATATGGACAATAATGGCCTCAAAACTAAATTGATTGATTTAAGTTATTTATTTAAGGTATTAACCTTTTTATACTCTTTAAAAACTGTTTCTCTTCGGAACTGGGACCATATGGTTGCCGAGGCATTGTTCTATCGCTAGCACAAGCCACGGCCGGCGCGTGGGCGCGGAGTTGGACGCTTGCCGAGAAAGACAGGGAAAGAAGAGAGAGAAAGAGACAGAGATAGTCTGGAATTTCCCGCTGCCTTCGTGATTGTTATCGAACGATCCACTGAATTCTAGAACAAAGGCTGGGGGTATAAAAGCACTTAACTGTGTGTGCAGCTATTTAAAGTGTACCGCAGTGAAATTATTTTGTTTACGTATGGCAGGCAACCTAGAGGACTGCGTTTGGGTATGTTGCGTCATTTCGCTGCTGTAAGGGTTGTACTAAACGTCTTTTTACTAAAATAAATAGCATTTTCAATCTCTGCAAATAAGACTTTTAATTTTACGAAACTACCAAGTCATTAATATTTATAACCCTGATTTTTCTAAATCTCAATAAAATAATTCTTATCCCTATATGAAACAATTGACTAGTATGGGAGATCTATTGCAAACGTAGCCGTGGGAAAATGACTGAATCTGACCCAGGAACACTCCACTCCATCTCATTGTCTCCAGGTAATTACGGGAAGTAACAAACCTTTGGGCAATTGCTAATTTGTGCGTGTTGCATTACATATTTTGGGGCTTTGTAAAGAAAATGAAGTAAAACTCTTGCAGAGAGTTGCGGTGCATTAGCATACATTCTTAAGGCTGTTAAAGCTTCGCAAATATTTTATCCTAACGCAGCCCATATGAGTCGTTTAGTACATGCTCCCAATTGGCTGTCAAATTTTCCAGAGGCAAACACTTTAATTTTCTCTGGGATAAAAGTATTTGTGAAGGTGCCTTCAAAAATTAAATTATTTAATCATATGATGTAACATACTCATTTACAAATATTTGAAACTTATGAACCGATTCACATGGATTTCTCCAGTCATTGTTTTAGAAACAATGATTACAAAATTTTATTGTATCTTATTGTTATGTCTACTTCTTTATACTGCAGATATATTTCATAATGTTTACGGAATATTCTATTGAAGGTTTGTTTTATGTGTATACCGTATATGAATCAAAGTATACCTTTGCAGAAATAGCTTCATTTCATGTTTCGTTAAGGGTATAAACTAATAGAGAAAACTTGGTGACTAGGAGGTGTTGAACATTAAGTGATATACGCTGGTCTCAAATTCTGTCCTCTGTCTGAAGAATGCCGTGAGAGACACTACTTCAAGAAAACAACAGCAGTGCTGTAAAATTCACATAAAAATGAAGGATAATCTGAGTATGGCTAAGGCCACAGAAAACCTTTTAATAATATATATTTCTTATTGATTACCCGTTTCTTTCCCGATGATAATATTTCCGATTGTTCTAAGAAAATCCAATATACTAATTTTATTTGTCATAAAATATTTTAAATTTAATTATTTAATTCAAAATAGTTCCAGCTATTTCTGATAAAATAAAATATGTTGAATGTGTTTCCATATAAGAGATATGCTCGGAGTGGGAGGATTTTCTTAAAAAATTTCCATTTTGCATCCTTAGATATTGAAATTACAGAAATTTCACGGAACGTAGAAAGTAAAACGAAATGCTCAGATTTAAATAAGTGTAATTAAAAATGTATGTATCACATCCAAAACTATATCAACTGAAAGCGTAAAAGAATTCTAAAGATATATCGGTCAGCACTTAGGGGGAAAATGCCATGGAAGTACTAAACTTCGTGCAGTTTCATACTTCAAATCCTGCTCTTTTTCATTTAACAGATACAGCAATACCTTGTTATATAATTCTATAAATCTCAATAGAAGCTTTCTGATTATCATAATTTTTTATCAGTCATATAATAAAGTTTGAATAAATATAATTTTCAAAGGTGTTGAATCAGAATGAAGACCAGAAGATCCGCGCTTCACATCCCGACTATGGCATTGAATTTTTCAGCCTGACTCTACCCTTTCATAGTACGTGAAAGAACAATTAATTTCCTTGATTTTCAAAATTCAATAAAAACACTAGATATTTCGGAGAACGATCTGCTTCCCCTCTGCTGAAGCCGATAAAGATAAACTGTTAGTTGAGTAGGTTAATAATAATAATAATAATAATAATAATAATAATAATAATAATAATAATAATAATAATAATAATAATAATAATAATAATAATAATAATAATAATAATAATAATAATAATAATAATAATAATAATAATAATAATAATAATAATAATAATAATAATAAAAATAATAATAAAAATAATAATAATAATAATAATAATAATAATAATAATAATAATAATAATAATAATAATAATAATAATAATAATAATAATAATAATAATAATAATAATAATAATAATAATAATAATAATAATAATAATAATAATAATAATAATAATAATAATAATAATAATAATAATAATAATAATAATAATAATAATAATAATAATAATAATAATAATAATAATAATAATAATAATAATAATAATAATAATAATAATAATAATAATAATAATAATAATAATAATAATAATAATAATAATAATAATAATAATAATAATAATAATAATAATAATAATAATAATAATAATAATAATAATAATAATAATAATAATAATAATAATAATAATAATAATAATAATAATAATAATAATAATAATAATAATAATAATAATAATAATAATAATAATAATAATAATAATAATAATAATAATAATAATAATAATAATAATAATAATAATAATAATAATAATAATAATAATAATAATAATAATAATAATAATAATAATAATAATAATAATAATAATAATAATAATAATAATAATAATAATAATAATAAATAATGATAATAATGGTAATAGTAATGATGATCATAATGATAATAATGATGATGATGACGACGACGATGACGACGACCACGACGACGACGACGACGACGACGATGATGATGATGATGATGATGATGATGATGATGATGATGATGATGATGATGATGATACACTTTGGGCCTGTAACCACGATATCTCCAACCTTAGTTCCGAGTTATTCTGGCAGGTGGCAGCCTCCATCTCTCTCTTTACGAATGCAGTTCACACGAACAAAGAAGGTTGTATTCTGTCAAATTATTTTCGACTAACTCTATAACCTTACTTTTCTGATGCACCGCGGATTAGATTAGCTTTACTTATTTATGACACCCATCTCGCGTGTGAGTACCACGCTCATAGACAGCACACACCACCTGCAACAATTACTTAATAACAAACAACCAGATGTGGGATAATTACTGAAGTTTTTGACCGCGCAATCTGGACAGTGCAATAGAGAGCTAACATGAATCATTACCAACTGTGGTTCTTTCTCGTGTTATATAAAAAATGGAGAATTGAGCTGAAGGAATAATAATTCTGTAATATGTAAATAAAATAAAATAATAATTTAATCTACATTTAAATGATTGAGTATCTATTTTAATAAAAATTATTGAAATTAATAGAAAAGGTTAAATTACTTTCTATATTTTCATATAATTTTATTGGATAATCATAATATATGTAAAAAAAAGCACTGCACTCATCCTGCAATCAACTTGTATAGAAGAGTGAAAGAGTGAATAACCGCTAAAGGAAGGAACAAAACGACGCTAAACATTGTTGCCAACTTACGAATGCACACCATAAGTAGAGGACTGAAGGAATTGCTAACACCTAACCTAAATGCAACACGTAAGCTATTCTACTCCTGGTTTTTTTATTACTCACTTTTAAGCCATTCCTTTGGAGGCAAGAGACACCTACATTTGACAAGTTTACTATAAGTCTTATTGCTCCTTAATCCCTAAATGTTAACTAAAAGGTAACTATAACGAGAAAACTAATTTAGGCCATTGTTGCTTCACAAAATTACATATAGTCTTCCAACAAAACCTTTGACTTCATCTCGTATTATATATTGAATGTTTACGCCTTCGTTGCGCTTCTTTTTCCATTATATAATTTAACTTAAGGTGCCTGCTTTAATAATGCTAACCTTTGTATATAACATGTTAGGGTTAAATCCTCATTATCATGTTCTACGTTAATAATGTAACAAAGAATTGTTACTCACCGCTTTATTTAAGTCGAGCAATAAAAGGCAGCAATATGTTTTTTCTAGGGCCTTTTTAGTAGCCACCACATAAAGAATATCCCGAGACATATTGAAAAATGTTGCAGTACGCACAAAATATCAGTGGTCTCTTTTCAGATCAATTGTTTGATCACCAAGCAACGAATGTCAGATGTTCATTTGTTAAAACGTTCGCTAAAGAAACGCATCCAAAGCATTTTAACTATATGGAGCACACATTAATACCACATTATCAACTCCGTGGTAGAAATTGAAGCCGCATAGAGCGCCCTCCTGAACTTTTCGGCTCCGGCGACTTTGGGAACTAAGGTTGGTAATGTAGTGAGCTTCTATTACGAGTTTGTGAATGCTGTTACAGAATTATGAATTTGCATAGAATCGCGCTGCCAGTTTGGTGTAACAGTGCATGGTGAACGATATTTCATCATATTTGTGCATTTGACTGAGTTATTCACTCAAATTTGTGTTATTTTGTGCAAATGACCTTTGTTGGCACAGTGCCGTACTTTTAGTGAATCTAAGTGAAACTTTAGAATTCCCTAGCTACTTAATATATCGTGTGAAGTGTGATTGGTGTGTCCCTGTGCAGGAAGAGCCAGCGTGCACGCATACATACCTACAATAAGATATTGTTTTGGGACAAGTTATTGGACGGTATTTACTGCCAGTTTTGTGCTCAACAACAACCTCCCTTTCAGACGAAGATGTTCGCATGGCAGCTATGTCCTACTACATTAACGGTGGTAAGAGCAGCTGTTTCATGGATGGGGCACGTACGGTTGATCCAAAGTTTCCCCTGAATCCTGATCATATAACTATTATTGAATTGGAGATGGTAGCCCGGTTGCAATATGTGCAGTTTACTGAGCAACATATCCCTCAACTCCTTGTAGCGGGCTCTGAGGGTAACAACTCCCAAGTTGCATAAGAAGAGTTTCATAAAATGGTTCTGCACCGTGCTCGTATGGAGGTCATCACTACCTACCTCACCAAGCACGAACATTCAACAACATCTGAATGGCAGCAGGTTCCCACAAAGAGGAGACACCAACCACCTCAATGCAACGACATCACTGAGCACACACCTACGTCAAATAAATTCTCTCCCCTTGCAACTGCAACCTCCCCCTCAGTCGTAGCAGCCCCTCCTAGCACAGCTCCAGTTAAACTTCCCCGAAGTGGTACAAAGATTTTGCCCACTTCAGTGACAAACGCTGACTCTGCTCCATCAGACACCCCTATCCCCAGGGTGGCAAGCCCACCTCTCCCATCTTCCTTCGTCAGCCAGAAGACGGCAGAAAACTGCACACCTTCGTCGGGTATGACAAAACTATTACCCTCCGTAACATGCGTAACACAGTTGCCATCCTACCTGAAGATCCCACAGCTCATCGTAAAGTCCATCGCTTGTTAGAGGATAATCAAATCCCGATTATCACTACTCTCCTGCCTGAAGAAAAGCGGCTTCAGGTAACTATCACCGATCTCCCTCAATATATCACTGAGGATGAGGTTAAGGATGAACTCCTTGGTCGAAGACTTCGCATAATCAGTGTCAACCGGCTCCGCACTATCCGCGGACCCACTGCAGGCCCTCTTCCACACTTCAGAGTAGCTTTAGAGAAATCCAGTGAGGCCGAGAAAATCTGCAAGGTGAACAGAATGTTCTCTGTTGTCGTCACCGTTGAGGCATACAAACCCCTTTCCGACCTCAGCAGTGTTTAATCTGCCAGCAGTTCTTCCACGGGGCGGTAGCCTGCAGACTACCTTCTGTTTGTTCTCACTGTGGGCAAACAGGCCATCTTCGCAATGCTTGTAGCAAGCTCACTATTACTAAACTCAGCTGTGCTAACTGCGGAGCTGAACACTCATGTAGATACGCCAAATGCCCTGTTTGGCAGGAAGCACGATATGAACTGGAAAGCACCAAGAAGGGAGCATGAAGGATTCCAGTTCATACTCCTCCCCGTGTACCCAACCCCCATGGGCTACCTAAGGAGGCCTTTTACGGTGCTTGTTTCCCAGGTCTCCCAGCTAGGTCCCCAGTGCAGCAGCCGTCAGGAACGTTTCTGTGTCATCCCCTACCCAACCGCAAGAATGTCAGCTCTCTTCTACTCACCGTAAAACAACTCCTCCGACCTCATCTCCTGTTTCTACACCTCCCAGTTCTCAACCACAATTATCAAATACTATTCAACATCGCCTCAAACAGGCCATGCCTGAACAGCTCCCTTCTAGAAGGTCGGTATCCTCTAAACCTGCCACTCCACCTTAATTGTCATCTACTAACGATAATTCGAATCAAACGAGGATTGCGGACATTGCAGCCTTCAGCGAGGTAATCGATCGCATTCCTCTGCACTTGCAGATTAAATTTGCAGCTGCTCTGATGGAGGCTCTGCTCACAAGATCTCCACAAACGTCACCAGAAATGGTACTATTTCAAACCGTCTTTACCTTCTACATTTCCAATGGCTACAAGACACCAGCGATATACAACATTTCCAGGACTCGAGATCTGCTTCTGGAATGCCAATGGTCTCCGCAGACAATTGGTGGAAGTTTCCAACTTTTTGTCCTTGCAGAAGGTGAATATCTGAATGGTGCAGGAAACCAATTTATCACCTCATATAAAATGTGGTATCTCAGGAATGTGTTCCTATCGCACTGATCGAGCTGACGGCAGAGGAGGTACTGCCATGTACACTGACCGTGCCATTCAACACCATCACATATTTATCCCCGCAAACAGTAATCTGGAGATCACCGGCATTCAAGTCGACACCAGCAATGGCCCCCTGCACTTATACTCAGTATACGCGCCACCGACTCGCCCCCTACTTCTTTCTGAAGTGGATCATCTCTTCTTCCCCCCAGTTGCTATGATTGCTGCGGGAGACTTCAATGCCAAGCACTGCAGCTGGAACTCCTCCATTACCAGCAACCATGGGCGCACATCCCAAAATTTCGTAGCGTCTAGGGCTATCTCCGCTGGGGCTCCAAACAACCTACAATTCACTATGGAGACAGGAGACCACTTGACTGGCTTAATCTCGCCCTGGTCCGCAATGTGCGGCAGCACCTTACCCTCTTCACAGTTCCAGCTCTATCTTCAGATCATTACCCCATCCTCCTATCCTTCCCTGGTAAGCCCAACTACAAAGCTCCTCGAGGATTCCCACTCCCACGAAAGACCAATTGGGAGGAGTTTTCGATATGATTGGTACAAATCCAGCCACCGCAGTAGCCATGTCAAACTACAGAAGAGATAGACACCATGGTTGATCATTTCACCTCCCAACTGACTACTGCTATTATGAACTCTTCTCCAAAATCACCACATAGCAGATTGAATAGCGATCCTTTACCTCAGGCTATCCGTGAGGCGATTAAACAAAAGAACAGGATGCGGCGGCGCTTTTTACATAGTCGCTGCCCAGCAGATCGTCGTGAGTTTCGCCAACTTCAGGAGTTGGTCAAACTTCAACTCCAAGAATTTTGCAAAGAGTCCTGGGAAAATAATATCTCCTCTCTTCGTGTAGAGGACGACTCCTTTTGGAGCATGACCAAATCCTAACTTCAAATCCCTCGCAAAGACCCACCGCTGCACCACGGACAGGCAGTTGCTCAGTCTGCAAGGGAAAAAGGTGAACTACATGCAGCTTTCCTAGAAATGACCTATACGGTCGCTGATACCCTGGATGTAGATCTTATCCACGCAGTCACTCAGGAAGTTCAGGAGTACCTTTCCCAACCCCATGATGATCTACCACCTCCCTCCATCTCCGTAGCTGAAGTGCAATGCCAAATCACCAGCTTACGGCCATTCAAGTCACGCGGCTTTGAAAACATAGCGAACGCGGTGCTAAAGGTTCTCCATTCCCTTGGGTGAATGCATTAGCCTTTCTCTTTAAAGCAAACCTGAAACTTGGCTACTTCCCAAAGGCCTGGAAGCACGCAAAGGTCATCGCTATCTGCAAACCTGGGAAATATGGAACGTCCCCGGAGAGCTACAGACCCATCAGTTTGCTTCCAACACTGAGTAAACTGATGGAAAAACTTATTCTAAGTCGACTAAAGACTATCCAAAAACGACACAATATTGTCAGAGCGGAGAAATTCGGCTTTCGCTCTCAGAATTCCACTCAGCACCAATTACTTCGTCTGGTCGATGAAGTTTACACAGCCATTAGGAAGCAGTTCATTTCAGCACTACTCCTAGTTATCACCAGAGCATTCGACAGCGTATGGCACGAAGGCTTACTCTGCCGTCTCATCACCTACCAAACCCCTTCCTACTTAATACATCTCATTCACTGCTACCTCACTGGCAGAACCTTTGCTGTCTCCCATGACGGAATTTTATCCTCATACCATCCCATTAGAGCTGGCGTTCCCCAAGGTACTGTCCTGGCAACAAGGTAGTGTCTTCCTTCTATACATCAACACCCTACCATCTCTGCCACGCTGTTCGCTGTACCTCTTTCCTGACGATACAGCTGTCACCTCCACATCATCAGAGCTCAACCTGTGTACTCGCAGGATTCAGCAATATGCTGACCTCCTCACCACGTGGTTCGAACGGTGGTCCCTACGCGTCCACCCGAAGAAGAGCCAGGCCATCACCTTCTCTCGAAGACGAATAGTGGATCTTCCACTAATTCACCTAGCTGGTGAGGACGTTCATTGGAAAACTTACGTTAAGTATCTTGGTGTTCTACTCGACATCAAATTGACGTGGAGAGACCACATTACATATACGGCTAATAAAGATAGCAAAAGAATGGGTAAGCTATACCCTCTCTATAACCGACGATCAGTCATGTCTCTGCCTACAAAGCTGCTCCTGTATAAGCAAGTACTCCGGCCAGCCATCATATACACCAGCGAAATATGGGGAGTAGCACCCAAGTCTCACCTACACTGCCTTGAAGTTCTACAATCCCAATTCCTCCACATTACCACAGACTCCCCTTGGTACATCCCCAATCTAGTTATCCGACGTGACCTACGTATCCCCACAATAGCAGACTACATCCATACCCTTTCACGTTCCTTCTAACAAAACCTCTCCCACAACTTCAACTCCCCCATCCGCATTCTAGGTGAGTGCGACATCGATCCTGGAGAGCGCTCATCTTCTGCCGTATATTATCCTTCCTTATAAAACACTCCACTGCCAGTAGACGGCCTAGTCCTGATCTGGCTTGAGACCCAAGGTCTGACATTCAGATCTTCAATGTGCAGTCGTGTGTGTGTGTGTGTGTGTGTGTGTGTGTGTGTGTGTGTGTGTGTGTGTGTGTGTGTGTGTGTGTGTGTGTGTGTGTTTCTATTGCGACCGAGCTATGGTGCATTCGCTCCGCCCACCCTTACCCACCCGTGTTCAGCGACTGATAGAATCCAACTTCTTTCAAAGTCACATCTCGCCACACATGAATAGATTACGGCGCATTTCAAATATCGCATATTAACATAACACGCGTCAAATACGCTGAGGAAATGTGCGGTAAACTATTCATCAGTGTGTGAGATGTGACTTCGAAAGAAGTTGTCCAATGAATCGGTGAAAAATATATCAAGAATCCACTTGAACTTTCCCTGTTAAATAGAATAATTGACTTCCACAAAGCATTATATCTTTAATATTCCTATTGCAAATTAATAATTTGGTCTTTAGAAAGCAATTACCACTTTAAAAACGAGAAAGTGAGATCACTCAAGATGCTGTTGAGATTAAACAAGATATGTATAATCCCCTTTCCCTCAAGCTTCTTAGTGTAATACTTAAAATAAAGATAACTTAACACTAAAATAATGATTCTGTAGGTACAGCAAAAGAGGAAAGGATACCATAATGTTATGTGTAATGCAATTTCTTTATACACAAAATCGTTGAAAAATTCCCTGGAATAAAAGTGAGGAAACAAACCTAAAGAAATGTATACATAAATTTTAAATGAGGACACCGACAACTATGTACAAAAAAATAGCACTATCACTAAAATTACATCAAAGCATCTCTGTTAATGGTTATATTTAATAAGAATTTGAAAATCTCTATAGTACATACATTATTTTCAGCACAATTATACAAAAGTATATTCAGAGAAAAACCTGAAATTTGTGATCGATTCATATAAGATAAATAATGTCAAATTAGTACATGAGTCAGTGTCAGCAACTGGTGCCATAAATGTCATATATTGCACCATTTTATATACTTCTAATCCGTTTGGTTGAATTATCAGTCACAAGAGCAGGATAAATTATGAAAAATAATTACATTAGAGCTGTATCATTCATTTAAAATTGTCCTAAGCTTAACTTTGTCTTCACAACACAAGAATATTACAGCATTGAATTTTTAAATGGTTCAATGACATGCATATGGGCACTAATGAATGCTGAAGAAGAAAATGTACAGTTTTAAAAACAAAATTTAATGTACAGTGTATCTTCCAATAAGAGAATATTTCATGTAGTTATCTGACTGTGAAGTATAATTTGCTTAATGTGCACAGCGTTTTTTGGATAAATGGCATACTTTAACTTGGTATATTCATATTCATATTCATTTATTGCATTCGTAAATCATACATTCATGATGTGGAATTGTCAAATTGCGAACTACACAAAAAATAGTAACAAAAAACAAGAATTACAATAAGTTGTTAAGCATAGTAACCAAATAAATAATTAAAATTTACATTCCTTTTATTCCTACCATTTGTAATTTAAATAATCTTCTACTGAGTAGCAACACTTTTGTAACAAATACTTCTTTGATGTGTTTTTAAACTTTGTGAAGGTAATGTGGAATTGTCAGATTACTAACTACACAAAAAATATTAACAAGAAACAAGAATTACAATAAGTTGTTAAGAATATTAATTAAATTAATAATTAAAATTTAAATTCCTTTTATTCCTACCTTTTGTCATTTAAATACTCTTCTACTGAGTAGTAACACTTTTGTAACAAATACTACTTTGATATGGTTTTAAACTTTGTGAAGGACTCAATGTTTTGTATTTCAGTTTGCAGTTTATTGTAGACATGAATTCCTTTGAATTTAAAACTGTGCTCATATATTTTCTTTTTATGATAGGTGACATGTAAGTTTGAACTATTTCTCGTGTTATGGTCATGAATATCATTGCTTTTTTGAAATTTATCCAAATTGAGCCCTCTGCATGGTGTAAACCTCTCATCCCATGGCATACAACAGAATGTGTGTCAAATAACTCAATGAAAGATTACACTGTGAACTATTAATGCTGTTTGTAGGTTTAGTTAAGAAGCGAAAGTGATGGAACTGTGAGTTTAAGTAGTTAATAGAAAATAATTTAGTAGTGTAATTTAAATGCTCACACATCTGACCATTATTTCTTTTGACAGTCCATAATTCCCTTATGTGTTCACTACAATGAAACAAGAAGTGCATTATATAGCAAAATAATGTGCAGTTTTATCTACTTTTCAAATTCATTATGTGGCTTCGCATCACTGCATGTAACGGATGGCGCATATATTAGGTTAACCATCTTTTCTCCATGCCAAAGATTGAGATTTTCATTCCAACTTAGAACAATGAGAGGATGCTTAACAGTGTAGTTTCATGTCATATGTAACACTTCTGTGGGTCACGCTAGTAAAGTTATATCACCCTTAAAATGGTTAGCATTACCGAAATTGTGTACCAATATTACTCATAAATGGTGGCAAGTACATGTTGATAACAGATTTACCACAGAATAATACATCAATGCTGTGCAAATATCACTTTAACTTGTTGTTTTTCTAAACCCATTTGTCCAAATTGTGTTGCGATATATGAGGTGCTCAACAATATGTGTCTTTAATGGTAGCCCTATATTGCATCAGACCAAGTGTTAGGCCTCAACACTGTTTTATATATATATATATATATATATGTGTGTGTCTGTGTCTGTGTCTGTGTCTGTGTCTGTGTCTGTGTCTGTGTCTGTGTCTGTGTCTGTGTCTGTGTCTGTGTCTGTGTCAGTGTCAGTGTCAGTGTCTGTGTCTGTGTCTGTGTCTGTGTCTGTGTCTCTGTCTCTGTCTGTGTCTGTGTCTGTGTCTGTGTCTGTGTCTGTGTCTGCGTCTGCGTCTGCGTGTGTGTGTGTGTGTGTGTGTGTGTGTGTGTGTGTGTGTGTGTGTGTGTGTGTGTGTGTGTGTGTTAACAAGGAGGAGGATTAATAACCCATTATTTATTGTGAAGCTTTACTAATTTGAGATCAAGCCAAACTGTGTTTAGGTCCTAGCTACAGCTGATATTGCACATGTTTTAAGAATAAGTGGAATACTAGAGATAAAAGTAAAAGTGGCATATAATGATGATGACACAATGAGATTTTAATCATTTCTTGCAATGCTCAATTACACCTTAAAGCTTGTAAAGCCTTTTCAAATCAATTATAATCCCACCAGATATCTTCTAAGATGGTTATTCAGGTACATAATTTGGTATAGTGTGCACAATAACATTGCATAGTGGCTACTGCATTAAAGAATATAGAACAAATTAGGTATATGGAATCTCAGATCATACTTTTAATTGCTGTTAAAAGCTGTCACATTCTTTATCAATGATGTAGATATACACTGATGAGTAAGGTTTAGAGAACTTAATTCTTCAAAATACTTATCACTGTAATTTAAAGAAAAAGGTTATAAAACTTATATCAAGTATCTCGACCAAATATTTTAATTTAAGCCACCCAGATTATACATAAACACAGATGATGCCAACTATAAACAATGAAATTCTACAGAAATCAAAGAGAATTGAATTCTGTACAAATCCACAGTCACAATTTTGGTATATTGAAAATTCACAGCTACCTTTTCAGTAATTTAAACTGTATATTACCTACCTTACATGGACTTATATATGACTCAAATATTTTAAATTCAAAACTAGTAACACAAAAACTTATACACCCAATCAACTGTCTAAAATAACTCCACTTTTCACTTTTCCATGCTGGTCACAGTATTCCTCAAAGTTTTTGTTAAATTTTCCACTGATATGAAATGAAACTCAGATATTTGATATGCCACATTAAATTGCTGTGTACGCGTGAAAGAAAGCTTTGTGCAATATTACTAATGTTCCTGAAGATCACTGCACATCACCAAAACAAGAAAAATATACAATATGATAATATCCAATAATCCAGCATTCTCGATTTCTGCCATCGTATTCCTTGTAGCCTGAGATGATGACCCCTGAAAGATAAAAAAACAGAAAACCTCATTATTGCAATAATAAAGTAACCAGGTTAATGAAACTAATGCTTTTGTATGTAAAACACCCTTTTTCCATTATAAAGTGCTACATTAATCTAAAGAATTTAACTGTACATGAATATGTATTAAGGCACAATTCAGGTTATATCAAATTCATTTTCGGTATTTAGCTACATGCTAAATCGTACTTACCAATAGGTCTTTGTGGAAATCCCTTCTCTTTCTTCTTGATGCCCATACGTCCTCGCAGGACTTTCAAATCTTATCAATTTCACAAATCGATTAACATTTTATTCAGAACTTAATTTGGCTTGACTTCCATACCGTTAAATGAATCAATCAAGTAGCTGGCGGCTGACTTAGGGTCAGCACGATGTGTGTCATTCGTGTACCTGTCCTATACGGACTTAACCACTTAATGACAGGATATGTGGGGTTTTGCAGGGTGATGGTTTAAATTTAGGTGGATGGAAAGAAGGGAGGTAGCCGTAGCTTATCATGGTAGCCTACTCGGGTGCAACGCTTGTGTGCACCGCTGGTGTGATAAACTTTTAGGAAGAGTTTAATTTAGAAGGTTTATTAATTATCAAACTAATAATTTTGAGGTTGTAATAACAACTTTATTGTTACCGGTTGTGCCCGCATGCCATGCGGGGAAGCCGGTAGAGCTTGTAGTGTCTTTCTGAGGATCTATAGTTCCCTAGAGACCTAATCAGGGCGCTCTGATGTTGAGGCAAACTCACGTAGAATTTTGTGGCCCGGCGCCTAATGACATCTTCCACATAGCGGAGAGATGAGGCTTCATGAAGGTATCTCACGGGAAACCTCCAGCAAACAGAATAGATGGCCCTAAGACATCTATTTTGTACATGCTGAAGTTGTCGCAGATTGGTTCCTGCGGCCATGCCCCAGATCTCACGCGCATAAAGCATGATTGGAAGAATTAAGGACTGAAAATGGCGCAACTTAAGGGGTGTCGGCATCCCTAAGCGTATCACGGGGTGTAACATAGCCGAAGCTCCACATCCCCTTGAGCCACTTCCTGGATGTGACGCCCAAAAGTTAGGCCCTTGTCCAACTTTACACCTAGATACTTCAGAGAGTTTGTCCACTCTATCCTTCTGCCAGAATAGTTAAAGGCGTGGAGGTTGGCGGGAAAGTGACGCTTGGTGAAGAGTATGGCTTGGCTTTTCTCCGGGTTGATAGACAATCGCCAAAGCCTACACCAGTCATGAATGAGGCGTATGTGTGGCTGTATTGGGTTGAAGGCTCTGCGTGCGTTTCTATCTGTGTTATATAGTAGCACGTCGTCTGCATATTGGGCTATGTTGACATGTAGCTCCGTGGGGAGATCCGCCACAAACACGCTAAAGATTGTAGGCGATATGACAGTGCCTTCGGGGACGCCACCTCTGATAGGTCGTCTGGTAGATAGCTTTCCCGCCACAGTATACAGTTAAAGCTTCAAAATTTCGTTTAATTATTTACAGGTTAGCCAACGTAGTGTCTTATTCATATCGTACATTGAGCTCAAATAAGGTACAAAATAGGCCAATAATATTACGGAAATTACTTCATAAGTAGTAAAATAATACAATAGCTATTAAATTTTGAACTGAACAGAAGTTATTTTATATACTAGTATGCAGCACGGCAGCAAAAATAATTATGTTGGCGGCATTGAATATAATTTGCTTCCGGTTGTTAGACTACATGCAGCGCTCGAAATGCACCTTTCGCCCCCTTCTGTTTCGCGAACTTTTATGCGGCACCGGAAGTTCCTATCTCACATGATACACCCTGATATGGAGTATGCCCTGATTACTTATGGCTTATCGATGTAACCATGACACCTTCTATAAGAAATTATAGCCGAGTAACTGATCACACGACCAATTAAAAATTTAACAGATTCTAGAAGCTTTCGTAAATTTGTGGTTTATTACCTTTGGCTATCGTACATATTTACGTTTTAATGACTTAATATAAACTCAGGTTGATATTTTGTGAGCTTGAAGATTTTTTAAATTTACGTCCTCCAATGTTAAGTCATATCGGACGATGAATGGAATGGGTGAAATGATGCTCAAATCAGCCCAGTTCCATAGAGCTTAGAGTTGCTCGACATTTGTCTTTCAGGATAAGGGAAAACCCCGGAAAAACCTTATCCAAGTAACTCACTCTGACCGAGATTGAACTCGGGACCTCTTGAACATGAGGCATTTACTGTGAGCTTGAGGATGGATCTAGCAAATCTTTTATTATTATCATATATCGTGTATGTACATGTGTGTGAGTGCGTGTGTGTGCGCGCGCGCGCGCATGACCAGAGTAAACCGAAAAGTACTCCACAGGTGTTGATATTTTATGTAATCTAAAACACTCATTTTCATAAGAACGGCTCAAATTGCAAAAGTTTAAGTGTCGTTTATATCCATATCAGTCGATATCATTTCTTTCTTTAAATATAAATTCAAAATATGCCTAAATTTTGTTCGTGATTTGCGATCTAGAACCGTTTTTAAATAATTTTGGTGTGCTAAATTGGATGCTGCTGTTCAATTTTCTCTGTCGCGTAAGGTTTTCTCACAACTCACAAAACAATAATTGGAAATACTGTTGTTATGTAAAAATCCCGCATTGCAAATGAATACAAAAAGCAAAATTTATGATTAATAAAGATATAGAAATACCAGTATATAAGTCTGTAAAATAAGGTGTAAGGCCACATCTTTTATTGTTATTATTTCTTTTTCTTTGGCTGGAAAGACGGTTGCGCTGATTTACGTTTAAGTGCCAATTAAGAGACTTCCCATTTCGAACACCAACAGACCTCTCGTACAGCTCCATCGACCCTGATATCTCCTTGATTTCTTGATACAATCGTTCACCTTGTTTATTGCTAAGGGATCCAAAAGTTATCAAGAAAATAGGTTGAACTAAGGTGAAGCTTTAAGATCATATTTCGCCCAGAAGCTCATAACTTTTGTAGCATATTTCTTATATATATTGAATCACAGTATTTTGTTTTCAAGAAACTTAATTAATACCTCTTTGAAAGTATATAACAGTTGCGGTTTTCTAGGTTCCATGGTGCAAAAATGCACTATGTTCATTAGCAATCTTACAGAGGGCCATTAAATATGCCCTCTTTTATCTTAGCTTCAGACATCACAGAAAATTTACTGCTCAGCTATTTGAAACACGAACCATTCCTGTCCATTGCTTTCATGAACTGTTTCATAATACCTAGTTTTATATGCAAAAGAGGCAATAACTTATTTGTTGATCAAATAGACCAGCGTGAATAACAATTTTCTCTCCCGGGTTAAATATTTGCTCTTAGGAAATCATTTGTGTCCAGTGTTTAACCCTGTTTCTATCATTCCATTCTTATAAAAAGCAAGTGAGTATTTCGAATATCCTCCTTGCTGTCCTGGTAGGATACTCAGTATTTTACTCTCCGCACAATAGCAATTGATATTCCGTGTGATTGATTCTAAACCGTCAACAGTTTCATATGATTATTTTAGAAATACAGAGTATGCAACTATTAATGAGGAAAATTCCCTTCTATTCTGAAATAAAACGGCTTTTAGATATCTTTTTGAAGCGTCAATAAATACAAGTCGGTCGTTTCTATCGTATGTGCGTCTTCCCACTTATGGAATACGAATAGGGACATTTACTCCGTTTCGCACATAGCTGAAGCTGTGAGCTGAAGCAAGGCCCTCTGGATATTTCATGTTTTGTTTTGTTTCGTTTGTCTTATTTTACCCTGATACTTTGAAGAAGTATCCGAAGAATGTGCTGTATTATCGTAGTGTTATGAAATAAACTACAGCTATGATGTTGATAATAAATGACTATTAATAATAAATACCAATGCTATTTTCATTTTATTAATATGGTCTATTAAATTCTACATCCTTAGGAAATACCACTTGTGTCATTAATATTATTCAGGAGTCGATTATCTTTCTTTGTAGACATGCATTGAAATAATTAACACATTTTTCTCCTATGTGCCTATGTTTAATCTATGTATGTAAATCTTGTTTTTGTTCTATAAACACAAGCACCGTACTATTGAAAGCAATTTGATGACGCTTGTGTAGCACTTGTGTTGCGTATTGCAGTTCTGTATTTGCTGGAAAATATAGGTTATGATGAACATTGTTATCATTATCTCCTAGTAATCTGTAAACAGTTTCTGATATGGTTGTGCTGCTATCCCGTTTGCCTGTTAATGTGACTTAAAATGTGTTAAGTGATAACGGTTAAGAGAACTAAAGGATATAAAGAAATTAGTATTATATTTGTCACAAAAATGTTTGGTTATCCTGCATTATCATAGCCACCGTCTGCTACGAGAATAGAGGGCGTGACCTCGGTGGCCAGAGCGTTGCCAACCGTAAAAACACTAATGAGCTGAAAATACCAACACTGCGAAACAAAACTAGCGACACTGATATGCATCAAAACACTGTCTATACTAATAGTAGTGGGTGAACAGTAATACAGCAAACAAAAGGTATGGAACATTCACGATAACTTTTAAATGGAACAATAAGGTTCTCTGTCAACTATTATTTTTCCCATGTGGTAGTGGCCCTCAAGAATACGTATTCTATAAATTTACAACTCAATTTTTCTATCTCCTTCCCATTTATTATGATAAATATTGACTTAAGAAGCTTGAATACATTAAAAATATGGGTGAAGTTTGTTTGCTTGGCTTGGGAAATTTAAATGTAATAAAGGTGAATAATATTAAAGAGATAGTAGTAAATTATAAGATAACTTCAGATTTAAATCTTCATTCGATACTTAAAATGCACAAAGTTGAAAGGATGTCAATTCTAGACGTCCTCACACTTCATGGATAGCTGAAAATTAATAAAATAACCATTAATCATCAAAATACAAAATGTTAACTGTAACAATAACCTATTAAACTTAACTAACATTCACCTCATAACTACGAATTCAACTTAAACGGATAGAAAATGCCATAAATATAGTTAAGTCCGCCTGGTAGCGTATCTGCTTCATGTTCAAGAGGTTTCGAGTTTAAACTCTGGATAAGATTCCATCCGGGATTTTCCCTTATCCTAAAAGATGAATGTCGGGTAACTCTAAGCCGTATGGACCCTGAGGAGGTCCTTGCCCGTTACCTGGTTGAGTCCTCCCAGCACTCAACACATAAAATAGGGATGGTGGCGGGTGATGGTTACGGATGGGGGAGGTTTACTGGACAGGTTGGGGTTTTCCTCGCGGTTCGCTATGCATGTTCCAGGGTGTGGGATATGTCCTGACTGGATGTGGTGTGATTAGCGAAGAAAACACCTCCACTGTTCCATGATCGATTTATTCACTACTGTAATTAGATACCTCACTCGCCACCTGAAAAGTCGCCGTTTGCAAACTCGTGTGTTGTATTTGGCGGTAACGAGTTCTTTACACGTGTTGTGTATTCATTCTTACCGCACTGGTATGTACGACACGGTTTCAGTACGCCCCGAACGAGATAGAGTGTCTCAGCTATCAAAATCACGGATCCACTATCTCCTGGATTTCCCCCTCTACCGTTACATTTTAAATTTTTGTGTGAATCGCGTTTGTAAGTTCTAAACTGTAATTGGTTGGTTTCAATTTCAAGTTTTAACCATCGTACGAATTTTGTATGTGCGCATGACCGAACGTTGGTAGAAAGTTTCCCACGGGGTCCACTTACTTAACTGCGAAGCACGTACGCTACAAAAGTTTAGGAATTCGAATAATCTACGATTCTATTGTATCGATCACGTACGTATTGACACGAAAGAGAGAACAGAGCAGCAGACCGACCTTCCACATGGTTCGTAGGCATTGTTTTCCTAGGGGTGAACATGTTATGAAGAAAGCCGACCAACCTGTGTCCTCAGCCTTGAGGGACCTCATATTTCTGTTTCTGGGTATATATGCCTTATCTATTATAATGCGTTTTTCTGTAAAGCTGTGTATTTCCTTTCAATACAAAATAATCATAATAGAATATCTATGCTAACCTAATATTATTTTAATATAACATATATAAAGCGACCATATGTTTATGAGCAAGGGGAACCGTTACAACCCTGGGCTCATTTGAGTATCATTTCACCCATTTAATTCACCTTCCATATGACCTAAGCGGTTAAAGACTGTTAGTTAAAAAAAACTAATATAATAAAAAAACATAAATGACGCTAAAATGAGCACAGGGTCCGTAGAGCTTAGAGTTATCCGACATTCATGTTTCAGGATAAGTGAAAACTCTTGAAAAACACATTATCCAGATAACTAATCCTGAACGAGATTCAAACACATGACCTCTTGAATGTGAAGCAAACATGCTGTTACCACGCTACAGACGCGGGCATCGTCTGTTTGTAAGACTAAGTATAAACTAAAATAGCAAAAAGAGTAGACAACACGTACATGGAGTCAGCCACGCCTCAAGTACTCAAATACGATTGGCCGAAGTACTTTTCTACAGTACTATGGATGTGCAAATGCAGGTAACTAACAGCAAGCCATCTAAACTTGTAAATCTCATGCAGGTACGATGTGATGCTTTTTATTTATTGGAGTTAACTTCTGAGTTCTCAGTGTGTCATTCAATATTGCGAGTAAAAGATCGCTTAATTTTGCTATGAGTTCTCTTTATCATATTTGAGGTTCTTTTACGTGCCGTAAATCTACGACATGGTTTCCCTTCTGAAGGAAGTCATTCTAAGGAGTTTTACTCACGAAAAAATCCGTCGCCCTCCGTCAGATTTGAATCGGCGATAAATGACCCCTACACCACAAAGGTCTAAAAAATGACAGAATTTAACGCTTGCATGCTATCACTACAGACAGCAAAATACGAAGAAACGTTTCTCAAAATATGACAATTTTTCACATAATTGGAAAATTAAATAATCACAGAACATCTTATGCTTTCATATTTTGAAGCAGGCTCACCTGATCTGTTTAAAAAATGAGTTTTGAAATTCTGTTTATGTTAATTTCGGAGACATCCTTTTGTTACTTTAATTTTTCAGTATTTATACATTTCTTAAATAAGAACTCTTTATTCTTTTGTCTTTTTTATGTTTATCTTTACGCTAAAGCGAAGGGAAATAAGATAATTTTTACAAATGCTTTCTGAGTTGACATTGAGTAGATCCATGCATAAGCGTTTGTAGGAATGTTTTTATAAGAGTAGATAAAGGTAGGTGTGTGAGTTCAGCACACAGATTTTTCTAATTTTTAAAATTACATTGTAAAACTGGCATACATCGCGCAGTCATAAATACTCGGCGAATTGGAAACATACGTGAATATAATGCTTCACCAACCTCCAACTGCAATAAATACGATAAAATATGTTAGAATATCTATATGTCCCTAGTTCAATCTCAAGTGTGAGTTACCCGGAAGTGTTTTTATCCTGGGGTTTTCCGTTACTCTGAAAGGGTTCCATTTATCCCGGTTGTATCTGAGCACCATTTCAATAATTTTAATAACTCTGTGTCCAATGTAGCCTATCAGGTGAAAGATAAATAACGTTGCGGTTGTGCTTGAAGTAAAATAAAAACGGAATTATTTTGAGATGTTATTTCTAATGGACGTTGCTTGTTTTTGTGAATTACCTTGTCACTGTTAATGACAACCACAGCATTATTTGCTCTACGTGATGACATGTTACTCTCAATACTCGCGGATGTTGCTCACCTGGCTAACCTATCCCACTAATTCAGAACAGGGTAATTCTAACGAGCTGAAAGGAGGAGCAAAAAAAAGCAATTTAATGGCAACTCCAATCATCGTCATGGTCTTCCTCACATCCAAGCGTGAAACCGGAATATCATGAAGGTGGATGAACTTGTGCCTCTAATGCACTTGGAATCGTGCGCTGCCACTCCTTTTTAAGAACAGCTAATGCAGTTTATGTGGTTCTAGGTTAGAATTGTTGAGGTAGTTTAAATAACAGAAGATTATTGGTTACGATATTATTTTGTTATGCTTTAATATATTCCATGTATTACACAAAACCACATTGCGTTGGCTTATTTGTAGGCAATGAAACAATTATGCACGTTGTACACATCATAACACCGTCTCCAATACAAGCTTATCTCTATGCTCCGAGTAATACATTGTCTATTTATCCCGGTATAAAGACCGTTAAAATGTTTGTTCGCACACACTTTACACTCCCGCTTTCTCTCTCTCTCCCTCTCTCTCGCTCCCGCTCTCTCAACCATTTCTATCCCGCCTCGGTAGCGTAGATGGTAGCGTGTCTGCCTCAAGTTCAAGAGGTCCCAAGTTCGAATTGCGGTCAGGGTGAGTTACTTGGATAAGGTTTCTCCGGGGATTTCCCTTATCCTGAAAGACGAATGTCGGGTAACTCTACATGAACCCTGGGTCCATTTGAGCATCATTTCACCCATTCCATTCATCGTTGGATATGACTTAAGGTTAGAGGACATAAATTACAGAAAAAAAGAAGAAAAAAAAGTTCTAACATTCTATGTATCACTATGTGTATGTACTTTCTTACTTTTGTATCCATTATCTAGGTACTTGTACAAGTTGAAGGGAAGAAGAAAGTACAGTTGGAATGAACTCTAATGCCTCAGATTTCCGGAATGGTCTATAAATGCCCTCACTTAAAACTTATGTTGAACGAACTTATGAAATAAGACAAAAATCTTAGAGATGTTATGGTATAAATCAGTAAATAATGGTACTAAAATAAAAATCAAAGCATAGAAATACAGGAAGAAAGGCTATGTTAAATACAGCGTTTAATCAAACAATTTAAATTACATTTATGTAGACTTTCTTTGCTACTCCTGATTTTCCACTAAAAAATATAGTATAGAACATAATCATTTCCAAATTACAACTGCGTATTGATTGAGAACCTTGGTAATATACACTCGTATTGTGTCAGAGGATGATAGAAATTCACCTCAAGCTGCTGTATGTGTCATTAAACCCTTCACTCAATGCTATCATACAAATATCCTCTATTTTACACAAATACAACACCTCAACACGTCTCCAACTTTTGTTGTTATTTTTTCTGTAGCACGAACCCTTTGCGCTGTCTTTCTGTCAAACATAAGCGTCTATCTCTTACACAGATTCTGTGCACTACTCCCATATACGCACAAACTGCTTCGCTGCCTGTTCCATAACTCGCCGACTCCTTGCTACGGAGCCGCACCTACCCGCGAATAGCTTCCCGCAACGTCCCACGGCCTGCGGATTCCTCCCCAAGGGTTCGCACTTAACTCGAAGCACTACACTGTTCTCAATACTACTCTTGTGCTACTATCTCACTACTCAAATATAACCATTCCTAACAAAATTTTGACTAAACTTGGGAAAATTATGTGATTATTTTATTATTAGTGATCGATTTCAAAAACAAATTGCTGGCATCGTCACTGCATCAACACACATTTCTTAAAAATAGTTATATTTTTGTCAGATTTATTGCTTCACTGTAACCAATTTTATTTTCTATATATCTATGCAGTATGTTATTTTGCCAAAACAACGTTCGTTTTCATTTACAGCACATGAGATACAGATATATTACTTTTTACAAGCTACAATGTGAAACGCTGTTCTTTGACATACTTGGATATATTAAGGAACATATAAGTTATGTGAAGTGTTCTTATTTGACAAGTACCATGGAATATCAAACAAATATAACCATTCGTAACAAAATTTTTACGTAACTTAAGGAAATTATGTGATTTCTTTCAATTAGTTCTTTCTATTATTTGTAAAATAAATTGCTTGCATCGTTATTGCATCAACACACATTTGCTTCAAATAGTTATATTTGTGTCACATTCGTTGCTTAACTGTAGCTAAAATTATTTTATACATAACTGTGCAATATGTTATCTTGCCCAAAAAAAGTTCGTTTTCATTTCCAGCACATGAGTATAGATATATTACCGTTTACAAGCTACACTGTGAAAAACTTTTCTTAGACTCTAGGAACTAATTGGAACTTAGGAACTAAGTGTGACAAAAAGACACTCTCTACATCTTGAATAGCAAATGGGTATTTCTCTCCTTGCAGCTCAGGTTTCACGCTCTAATTTGTTTGATAATTCGATGATTATTATGCATTTAAAGCGCAACAAAGAGGCCGTTCTGTTTTTAAGTTTCCTTTTCCTTTTTAGTGGGGGCAGCCCCACACCCGCCGCCCCCGATATCGATCATCCTCCAGGAAGCGACATCGTCTTACTTTTCAGCAAAAATGAATATGTACTTACAGCCTAGTAAGTTGCCATAAACGGTGCATATCTCATTGTATATGAAAACTCAGAGCGGTATAGTGGGGAATACATTAGTTTGAGAACTTAACGTCATGCCGCCATGTTGGCCACAGTTAAGAGCATAATGGTTAAGATCCACCGGACTCTACCTATCTAACGAGATTATGGGTACACCAAAAGGAAAATGCATCTTCTTACTCTTGAACTCTTTTATCAGTCGTATATTATATCTTACTTGTTATCTGAGGTGCCCAACCATTATTCTTATCACTAAATGGCCAATCAAAATGATCTCTACATACAGTGTTGACAAGTTTATAAATCTGTCAGCATTCAGGTTTAAGGTTAACTTGACTAGATATGTAACAAAATATTTTCAGAAAATGTTTGCTCTCACATCTGTTTCTCCCTACTGCCTCACTGCTTCGCTGAAAGCAGAATGCAAGCTCTGACGTTATCACTACCAGGCAACCAAATTCTCTCTCCTACCTGGAACAAACAAACAGGAAATAAAACTCTAGATCAGAACTGTAGATACAGTTCTGGGGAAGATGTATATTGTGTGGATATCTAGGAGTGTTGGGTATATAATGAGTAATTGACATCAGCAAATGGTTATGAAAACATACATGATAGGAAGGATCTCAATGAATTTTCATAAATAGCATTTCAGACTTAGTATCATTTGATATTTCATTTGTCTGCACATTTTTGTTTGCTTATCCATGTTATTGGAGACTTAACATATAAGCTGAAAAATATGGATTCATAATTTTAAGGCTTTATGTATCCTTTTAACTTTATTCACTCTTATTTTGAATATTTGATAATAATGCTTTGCAAGCCATTGCATTACAGCGATATTTTGTAGTTTCCAACTAAGCATTTCCTTAATACCTCTATATTTATATAAAAAATTTTATTCCCTTTGTCTTGGGGAAGTTCATAAAGAATTATACATTATAGTACTTACACATAAAAGTTAGTAGGTGTAAACTGAGGACCTATGCAGCACCCCATTCACAATAAATATTTCAAATTCACAATTCCAAATTTTGAATACAGTGCAAAGATATTACAATTGTATAGTCATAACGATATAAATAAATCTGGTTTAAATTATAATGGTCTCTGCTAGCTCATTTTGATAATTTTTTGGCATTTTCTGCAGCACTTGCAATTTCTGCACAGCCATCTTAAGAGGCAAAATTCAATTTAATTCAATTCAGCTTTATGCATCTAACTTAACGTATACATGTAGTGGATTCAGCCAGTATTTTAGACAATTTAAATATAATATTATAAGAGTTAAACAATAGTAATTACTTAAAAAGATGATATTGTACATGTAGCTTAAACTTGTATATTGCTAAATACAAGTGAATACTTCATTAATGCAAAAACTCCTCTGTTGAGTAATAACACTTTTCAATTAAAAATTGCTCGAGATGCTTTTTGAAGCACTGAAAGACTTCATATTTTTTATTTCAACAGATAATTTGGTGTATAATTTAACGAATCTACAATGGAAATTATTTTAAAGCAAGTGTTTGTTATGTGGGTTTATATGTAGTTTTGCTTTCTCTCTTGTGTTATGACAATGGCTTTCAGAATTTATGGTAAAATCTTTTATGCCTGTTTGCAATAATACAATTGTTTCATATAAATATATACAGGGTAATGGCAAAATGTTTAATTTACAACAGCTGATAACAGAAGGTAATTTGGGAATAATTCTAAAGACCCTTTTTTGTAATTTGAATATTTTAGTAACTTCGCTACGATTTCCCCCCAAGGATATTCCATATTAAATCAAGGAGAAAAATTTAGAGAAATACATGATCCTAAGATTAGTTTTACTCACCGAGTGTGTCCAAAAGTTGATGTGCAAGCAGATTTGTCTCAGTTTTTGCATAAATTCATTAATATGTGGTTTCCAACTGAGATTTTCATCAATATTCCTAAAAATTTTGATTAATTTAAATATTTTACATTTGTACCGTCTAGCTGTATAGTGGAAAAATTAAAAGTTTTGTTGTTTATCTGAGGAAATTATACAGCTAAACACTTGTTATTTATACATAAACGATTTTATTAAACCAAGAGGATATGTGTGATGTGACTGTATTAACGTTTATTTTTAAAGCATTATAACTTTTTCTGCATGATAATATGCAAGTATCGTTGAAAATAAGTATTTTACCATAAATCCTGAAATTCATTGCAATAACTCAAGAGATAAAGAAAAACTACATATAATCCCACATAACAAAAAAGTGTTTTAAAATAGATTTTACTATACAGGCATTAAATTCTACAACAAGTTACCTACTGAAATAAAAAATCTAAATTATTTACCCTTTTCAAGAGGCATCTCAAGCTATTATGAATTGAAAAATATTATTACTCATTAGATGAATTTTTGCATTTATGAAGTATTCACTTGTATTTAAAATATATAAGCTTAGTCTACATGTACAATATAATTTTTAAATACTTACTGTAGTATAACTCCAATTATATTATAATTAAATGTTTAAAATATTAGACCAATCCACAACATGTATATGTTAAATGGGGTGAATAAAATTCAATTGAATTGAACTGATTTGAATTTTGCCTCTTAAGATGGATGTGTAGAAATTGCAAAGAAAAATTTTAACAATGAGCTAGGATAGACAGTTAAAAAAAAAGATACTTATGTATATTGCTATGGTTATAAAACGGTAATATCTTTGCACTGTATTTAAAATTTGGTAAATTAAATAGTGTAATTGTGAATGTAGTGGTGCTTAGGTCCGGAGTTTATACTTACTAACCTATACGTGTATTTTAATGTGTAATTCATTATGCATTACCACAAGGTAAAAGTTAATAAAACTTTATATGAAAACAAAGTATCAAGAAAATGCCTACTTGGGAACTATAAAATAAAGCTGTAATGCAATGGCTTGCAAAGCATTATTATTAAATATTCAAAATAAGAGTGAATAAAGTTATAAGTACACAAAGAGTCTTAAAATATTGAATAAATAGTTTTCAGCTTCTGCAACAATTACAATAATCTACCTGCACTACATGTTTTCTGTTACTAGCTAGGAACTGAACCAGTTTTGAGCTACACCTCTTATACCATAGTCCATTGGTTTATGAAGTATAATTTTGTGAACGACGAGGTTGAATGCCTTTGATGGACAAACAAAACTTCCTACACACTGTTCTGAATCATCTAATTTGTATAAATATCATCACAATATCGAATCAAAGGAATATATACTTTGAGCCTCTACTTTATGGTCTTCAATTGAGTGCTTGGAGTATATATTTTAAGCATGTTCATTTTGAATGGAAGCGTTGACCTCGGTAATTGCTTTGTTTCTTCTTTCAAATTCTTAGTATTCCAGTCGTTAAACAACCTTTCCCAGAGCTGTGCTGTCTTATATCTAATGTCAATCATTAGGGATAAAACTGTTTTGTCTTTGTTGCTTACTGCTTTTCAGTTCTGCAAAATCTTTATCTGGATGCATACAGCTCTATTCACAAGTTGGGTAGCCATGTGAAATGCAGGATAGCTTTCTACTTTTCTCAAAAAAAGGAATAAGCATGAATATGATTATACTATGCTTGGTCTGACTGGGAGTAAGGATCAAACAAATATTATGAATATTGCTGCATGTCCTTTTTAAAATTCCGGCAGATTATGGGGCAGAAAGTGGTAACTTGGTTGGAGACTTTAGACTTGATTTATTTCCAGCCTATACAGGCTGAATCACCGTATACTTGCACCACCAATATCTCCAAAAGGGAAAGTGGTATTGATATGCCATTTTCACAGCAATGTATGATAGGATCTCATAGTTTTAGCCTACCAATATACTTGGGTAACCATAAGGTACATGTTTGGGGCAAAAATATACTTTTTTAAATGACACAATGCCTAGTTACATCCAAAAATCAAAAGTAGGTATGGTAAATTAGAATGGTAATGATATTTTCCACAGGATTCTAGTGCTAGTAATTATTTTATAATATAATTTTATAATTTGTTTCCTTTAAAATTCCTTATATTTCAATGACTATTGAATGCTAATAAGAACATCATACACTGTACAAGCAATTAACATTTTTCCTTTCTATAAATAAGTATCAAACACCAGTGCTTAAATATGAGTATTGAGCACTGAGAAACAGTGGTGCTGTCCCATCCTGCTCATCATCCTCTCGTTTACATCCATCTGCCAATCTAGGATTCTTGTTGCTGATGTAGGTGATCTTACACTGAATTAGTTTGATCTTCCAGGTCAGATTTAAGTTTCTCTCACTCCTCTGCAATGTATTGCTTAAGAGCCCTTGTCATTGCATATTTCTCAGACATCAAAATATTTCCAAAACTAGTTGGCACTTCATCTTTTCCATATGTACTTCAGTTATCATTTAAATTAGAATCTCCTATATTCAGAATTCACCATTTTGATTTAGGTTCCATCTAAAAATATTTCTGCAAGAAATGAGCAACCTTCATTTTTAAATTGAGCACTGAATTTTCTCCTGTTCTGTATTTCTTTTGGATCTTTAGATTTTTCTGCTGATATTTTAGATAAGTCTATCTTTTTTCACTTTTTCTAATTTTGAAATCCAGAAGGGTTCATAGTTTTAGCTAATACAGCTGGTACGCATTTCTTTGCTTTCTTCAGAATTGTATCACATAAATCTTTGTTTAATTTATCTGGCCTTGTTGATTCGTTTATTGGTGTTTCAAATTTACTTTCTAATGAACTTGTAAAGTCTTCTCAGTGTTATATTTTAAATTTATATCCCGGTTTCTGCTTTACAGAACTTTTTAAGTTAAATAGTGGTAATTACAGTTATGTGTCCAGAGCCAGGATCTTATAAAATTTGTTTGGAAGTAAAAGAGAAAAGATCAGGGGATGGCTGTATGGAGGATTATAGACTGAACAAATTTTGAAGTGATGTTTATTCTTCCATATGTCCAGTTTTTAATTTCCACTTTATCTGTGTCATTCATTTCTTTAATAATTTTAAAAGGTGAAGTAAGATTTTTTCATACTGCAACCATAACACCACTGCTCATTTGCCATCCTTTAGGAAGTATATATATATATATATATATTAAAATTTTAGAAATGGTAATATTTTAGTCCTTTCAATGTTAAATTTACTTCTTGAATTGTAAACATATCAAAATTATGATATATAAGCTTATTGAGTTCATTTTCTTTGCTTCTGATAGTCCTTTTGTATTCCACTTTAAAAATTTTAATTGCTTATGAACTTTCTGCTGTTTTCTTAAAAACAGGTCCCCACCCAGAAATCCGAATGGGCGACTATTTTACTTTTGAAATATTCCTTTTTTCAAAGAGACATCTTAATATCTGAGGTATTTTTCTTACCCTTTTTTTAATCATTTAAAATGGGCACCATGAACGGTGGTTACAGTACCCTAAGTAGAGAAAATGAAATTAAATGTGTAGTGTTTAACGCCCGCAAGTTATGAACAGGAAAATGAAAATGAAATAAGCCCTAGGTCTTGAGTATTCTAATGATATCGGAGTCGAAGATATCCAGAGTTCCCCAAGGATAACTGTAGAGGAAAGGTTTAGGAGCGAATTTGATATGTGGAAAGGAAGAAATATCAGTCCAGGTCAATAGCTCACCAAGCTGAGCGGTGCTGATCAGTGGTGAGCACTTCTTCCCTTTAGTTTTTTTTTAATTTACGTCCGCCAAAACGTTAAGTTATATCGGACAGTGAATGAATTGGGTGAAATGGTGCTCAAATGAGTCTAGGGTCCATGGAGCTTAGAGTTACCTGACATTCGTCTTTCAGGATAAGGGAAAATCCTGGAAAATCCTTATCCAGGTGACTCACCCTGACCGAGATTCGAACACGGGACCTCTTGATTCCCTTTAGTTTGTGATAGAACTTTGTATTGATTGATTCCTCACTCAAGTTCATCAACAGCACAAGAATCAGACATATGATGATGATGATGATGATGACGACGACGACGACGACGACGACGATGATGATGATGATGATGATGATGATGATGAAGAAGATGATGATGATGGAGACAATTCGTTAGTGTACAAAACATGTTCAGATATTCTTTTAGTCAGTGATGTTTAATGTTTATAATCAAATCATCTTTATAAATTATCAGTATGTCACCATTATCAAAACTGCTACACAGTTGTGATAGTAAGTGTTATTGTTTATTATGTCTAAAGTAGATATGCCATATATATTGTGCAATTAAAAGGTATTTTTCAAAAATACAAGGTCACATCCCTAAAAATCATAAGCATCTCATGTTTATAAATCTTCTCCCTCATATAAAGAATAACAAATATGTATTCAGGGGCAAAGCGGGGTATGATATTTACGGAAGTGCTAACTGTACGCAGGCAACAAGTTTCGAGCCCAAGTGCATGAGTTGCAGATATACAGGAGCAACTTCCCTGAATGTCACACCACGCTTCCCCACTAAATGGTTTGTTTTACTCACTTCCGTAAGCATACTTTACCAATTAACATTAAAACAACCATGGAAACATAATAAGTAATTATTAAAGGAACTTAAAGATCAGCAAAATTGTTTTAATATTTATAGTATATTTTAAAACAGTAGTTATTCACATATTTATTTAGAAATCCTGTAAAGCAGGAATGCATTGGTTGAGTTAAAGGAAACCGCTATAAACAAATGTATGTATATAGTGGATGTGTTTGTGTCTGCCAAAAATGAATTATAAAATAACAAAAATTTATGGGTGAAAAAATGTGACCCACATAAATGGATCTATAAATGAAATCATGAATAAACCTATATTAATAATATCCAAGACCTTAGCCCATATGCAGCTACTACAGAGGAGGCCGCGCCGTGGCTCGGTGGTTAGACCGCTTGGCTCTCACCAAGGCGGCCCGGGTTCGATCCCAGGCGACGGAAAAGTAAGATTTGTGGTGGAAAATACGACGCTGGGGCGGGATTTCTCCGGGATCTCCAGTTTCCCCCGCCATCTCATTCAACTGGTGCTCCATCATGTATCATCAGTGTCGTCGCCTGCGGTGCCGTGTGTAGTAAAAGCGGGCGTTAAACACTACACATTTATTTACTACAGAGATGTGATTATTATCCAATCAATTAACATAACGTTTATGAATAAATTTATAAATGGACTTATGAATGACATAATATAGCATTCTCTATGTTTGAACGAAATGTGGATGTGATACATAACTGAACCATCACATGAATTTCTAAAAATAACAATTATGTGTCTAAAGTACCTTCAGACATGTCACTACTCTGGGCATGCGCACACTAAAATGATATTTCAGTTAACCTTAAATCAGATAGTAAATTTTTCTTTAATGCCAAATAGCATTAACATAATTTAAATTAATGGAGCATATACATATATATTTATCACACATATAAAGGTAAAATAAAATATTGTTTTGTTACCCTGTTATACAAATTAAAAGGTTGATAAATTTTAAATAGTGAATTTTGATGTTCTTTTTCTGAGGTAGCTGTTGAAATATTCTGTATTTATCCGAGGAAAGTATAATATTATTACATTTAATAATAAATGTCAGCTGATAAGTTCACAATTAGGGCATAAATTACATAGGAACCCAAAGTGAAACAAAATTGAGTGGTAAAAATGGTTTAATTTGCTTGTAATAGCGCATGGCGAATTTTGAACGTTAAATTGCTTAGAGTTGGAGATAAGCAAGCCACATTATTCTTACACTTAATGGCTCAATTTGAACTGAATATAAAGTTATACAAGTTCTTGGAATATCTGATCAATAATGGTGTGTGTGTTACAACATTGGCGGTGAATATAAAAATGTATTTTGAAAATTGTGTGTGACTTGACACTGCTGATACTGTTCTCAAGTTCTAATGTGAACAAAATATTGGAATACATGCTTCAGCTTTCTCTCTAATGGAATTCACTGGATTATCTCTGAATCCTTATCTAAACATATTTATGCAAATAACAAAACCAAGTATAATAACTAATTGTGAGTATTGTAATGTATTTCAAATAGAGTATGAATCTCTTGCAAACATGTGAACTGGAGCGATCAACCCCATTCTAAAATTCTTCTGTATTCTTATTCTATAAGAGCTGCCTTTACCAGATTATCCGTCTGTAGATGCTAGCAACCCGTGATTGTTTGGTTTTAAATGAATGTTTTCCTAGTGCATGTTATCATTTCAAATCTATTATCGGCGAAATTTATTAATTTTTCCTGGGCATTATTAAAGTACTATGATATTTACTATGGTTGAGGTGGAAGACATTATTTTCCTACCTGATTTATGTGATGATTGATCAGTCGTAGTTGCATGAAATTACAATATGGTTGGCGAACAACCGAAGTTCTGGAAGTTATATTATGCTTAAAAAATTATATACCTATTCACTGCTGGAAAACTTTAATTACAACCCCGCACTTACAAAATTATTCCTTCATATATATTACTTATATTCATATATTACTTCTCAGTATCATGCTTCCTCTTATATTCCAATCTTACCCATGCCAAATAATTATAACCTTTTCTCTTCGACTATTATTGATGTGGACAGCAGAGTAAATGAGTCTGTAAATTTCAACCTTTTTGGTGTTGTAATTTTACGCCCATCAACGTTAAGTCAGATCGGACGGTGAATGAAATGATTGAAATGATGCTCAAATGAGTCCGGGGTCCATGGAGTTTAGAGCTACCTGACATTCGACTTTAAGAATATGAGAAAACCCCGGATAAAGCATCATCCAGGTAACTCACCCTAAACGAGATTCGAACTCGGGACCTCTTGCACGTGAGATAGATACGCTACCATCTACGCTACCGAGGCTGGCAAATTTCTAGTTTTATTTCACATAAAGGTAATGCAACAGAAGCTTACGACCAGCAGCAGTGAAAAACTTCGGTACTATTCCGAAAAAGTCAGGTTGCCTCGCTCTCTATTACATGCCAAATGGTTCATTTAGCACACCCAGTCTTAATATTAAAGCAAGTAAGTATTTGTAGCCAAGTAAAATACCCTGAACTAATAAATAAGACGTCACATTAAAACCACAAAGCATAACACTCAATAACAGAACCACTCATTAATTGCGATAGGCACACCGAAACGCTGTTGGATACTGAAGGCCGCAAAAGGAAAATGTCTCCTTGCAACTGGTGCAACGATACGTATGGTACGAAGGGAGTGTTCTATGCATCTGGCAATCCGGCAAGCTCTCGTTTCGCCAGATCTAAATTAAAATTTCCTCATCTTCTCTTCCTTGATACCTGGTTGACGATAACCATCCCTATGGACGATTTCCCATAAAATTGATCCTATCATTGAAATAATTCGCCAAGTATTTACAACCCTTTTAAATTGTAAGATAAAATTTTGAATTATAAAACAAATCATCTCCTACACAATATGCAAATTAAACGGTCTCTTAGACAATAAGTGAATTCTTAAGTATTAAAACAATAAAACAAAGAAAGTTAATACTTTGGTTTTACAATAAAATTGTATTCGTAGTGTTGCAAGTCTGCATGAGGTGTTGCTAGTGGATTGCCCTTTAGGTTGGCACTACTGCCCGATGGATAACTCTCACAATTTTGCGGTGCAGCAAACCTATGTGATATGGTAGTAGCTTGTCTCAAAGAAGAAGTCCCGAGTTTGAATGTCGCCAGATTGAGTGATCTGAATAAGACGTTTACTGACGTTTTCCCTTATCATGAAAAATAAATCCTAGGTAAGCTCTATGGACCCTGAGATCACTTGAGCATCCGTTCAACCATTTCGTTTATCCTCAACATGACCATATTTTAAATTGCGTCCTTCAAATTAAGTCATATCGGAAAATGAAATCTGTGAAATGATACTCAAAATAGCCCAGGGTTCATGGAGCTTGGAACTATATCACATTCACCTTTCAGGATGAAACCCTGAAAAGTTCACTAATTATATGATGGACCGAGCGGGATGGCTCAGGCGGTTTCACATGTGGCCCATACTCGGGAGGCCCGGGTTCGATTTCGTGGCTGACCTACCTGACCCATGGGTTTTTTGGGGGTTTTCCCGGGTCGCTAGGCAGATGCTGGTTAGGTTAATTACATTCCCCGAATTTCCTGTCCCTCCATGTTATCTGCATTATAATTTCATATCATCTCTCATCTGCTGGTCTCTTTCAGGGTAGAAGTGTCGGCGATTGTCACGGCGGTCCATGGCAGGATGATATGCTCTGAGGAAAACTACATCCTCATCCGGTAGGTCGGTTGCTGGTCTCAGCTTCTCCAATGGGACCATTTCGGGACCGCCAGCCAGGGAAGTTTGGGGCTCGCATCGCTCGCCTGAGACCATTAGGGTTTCGCTGCTGGGCTCGTTGTCGTCCAGCTACAGGGAAGCTGGTTCATTGTCCTGGCCTGTCGGGGATTTTCTGTATCCAAGTAAACTTTAGGGTCCCAGTACTGTAGTTGCTCCCTGGATCCGCCGCCCTGTGTCTCCTTCGCCTCATCGTTCCTCTCGGGGGTGTCCCCACTTAGGGGCATACCAACAATGGGCCCAACATGACGGCTTGCGTACCGAAACCCCTCCACAATGAAATCCAAATCTCAACTATATGACGGAGGAGAAAAAACAGCTTTTCGTTTCCTACGCGGTGACAAATTGACCATACTCAGTGTCTCTATGGCAGAGCCACACAGCCACGAGTCGAAATGGCACAATATTGTCGCGAGCGCATTATTGCTAACAGGCGGCGCGGACAAGTATTCAAACAGAATGACAGTGCAGAATGTAGATAAAAGCTCGCCGAAACGGTGGGGGGAAGGTCTGGAGAGCTCGTCTTTGTTCTAGCCATCTTGATTGTTGGAGAACATCCAGGAATGTGAGTAATGTATAAAAAGTGACCCCGACCACCAAAATGTGTCAATCGGTAATTGAAGTCGCGTGCGTGAAAAGCTGCGTGCGCTGTGTAGTGGTCGTTGACCTTTCAAGTTGTATGTGTATGTGATGTAATTTCTGGACTGAAAGGTTGATGAAAGTGTGTTTCTAAGTAAATAAAGAGCAATTTTTGGTGTTTGTATCCTGGACTTTAATTTCACGAAAAGGATGGAGAATATAATGTCAGGACGGCACGTTGACCGTGGTAGCTCTTTGGGTTGGAGCGACTGGACGGAAACCGGAGATACGTGGTTCAAATTACGGCCATGACATTGAATTTTCTTTGTTGACTCTATCCACCATTATGCAATAATTTTTCAGATAATAAAAGGAAAACAAGAATCTAAAAAAAGAGCAGCGAATTTACAATTTAACTAATAAAAATTTACTGAAATCCAGCATACAAGTAACTGGGAACCAGCTACAATTAGAAAAGAAAGCACAATACCGGAAGAGTATACTTAATATACTGGTAAACAGTACATTTCAACCTATCGATTTACCTTTTCATTTAATAAAAAGTTTTAGAAACCTTCAAAAAATTTAACCAAAGACTTATAGATAACTGATTCATTAAATTTGCATTACAAAACTCAGAAAATTTATAAATCTAAAACTTCCCCAAATTCTTTAAACAAATTAAAACACATCGTATCATTTTATACATACGAACATAAATTAAATTATTACCCATACTTGTACTCAAATCAATAATTCTTTTCAAATCCACTCCATATCAAATTAAAATATAAATTTCAAATCTTAAGAGTTAAACAATTCATCCATAATAACCTTCAAACATTGCAATACATTTCAGAAATATTAAACAAACCATAATCACATATTAAAAAGCCTTCATATTAATTCAAAATTAAACCATTACAAAAAACTATCCAAACAAAACAATTGAATTTATTTTATTTATAATTTTAATTTATTTACCTTTTAATCACAAAAATATCAAAAGTTAACATTATAGTAAAACACATTTCAACTATTAAATCTACTAAATCTTTAACAAAATTATATAAAAAATTATTTTATTTTATAATTTCTCAAAACATACTATCTAAAAATTTAGCATCCTTAATTTAAACGAAATTGATATTAAATAACATAACTAAATAATTTATCAAAACCACTCGTTAGATCCATTCTTCTAAATATCCACTTCTTAAATTAATCCATTCAAATCCTCCTTCAAATTACACTTATCCATAATAATAATAATAATCCATTACTCAATTCACCAATATCCTTCACTACACAAGCATCCAAAATACTTTTAGCATCCATTACTACACCACATTATCACTTACAACACTTCTCTCATCATCTTACTCCGTGGACGGAAAAAATCTCCCTCCAAATTAAACCAAAAATAAACTCCGTGAGTCACTTAAAACACCTACATATTTATGTAAATAATTATTGATAATGCAAATCCGAATTCTAGAAATACTTGGAGGAAATAAACAAATATCCACATGCAGACCATTATTTAAAAAAATTAAATTCTTTCCTCTCCCATGCATTTTTATTTTTGAAATTTTAAAACTTACAAACACAAATTTGGTGAAGGGAAACGGCCACTGTACCTTTAGTGACAAAGTTTATAAGCATAATGCTATACAGAGAATGGATATTCATGTGAATAAAAGTAACACAAGAGCTCATCAAAACAAGGTAATAAACCTAGTAATCATTTTGGTATAGGCAATAAATCCACTTGCAGTTTTTCAGCATTTAAAAGTCAGTTTTGGCATACTTGCTAGAGCACTGTTTTTATTCTGAATTTATTAAAAGTTTATAAAATTGTTGTATATCTGAACTAATTGTGTATATTATAAAATACTTGAGATATGTTTATAAATCATTATTTTGTAGAAACACGGGCTTGTCCTTATTGGATGTGGCTTTTGAATTTACATGTATATTTAATTGCGCTGTATATTCAAAACTTGACGTGTCTTATATCATTTTACTTATGTACAATGTATGATTTAGAGGACCAATAAATTATCTATCCATGAAATTGAACACCAGGGTGCATAAAGCTTTGCATCCTTTCCTACACTCTGAAGAACATAAAATTTATGTTACCTCACAACAAAGCTCTTCCTAAAAAGCCACAATCTCCTGAAAGAAAAACCCTACCTACGCTAAAATCTTTAATGGGTCAGCACGCAGCAAAAGCCCTCTAGTTTTATACTGCCAGCCAACACCACGGATGGACGTGCTACTTATAGAGACCTAATGTAATACAACCTTAAGGTGCCTCTAACGCGTGTAATGCGTAAGGTAACCTATCTCCTTTTATCAGCATTTAATAACAAATGTTTTAGCGACGCTTAGCTTATTTTTTGTTGGGCTGCAATGTACAAACCAATGTTTTGAAACAGCTTATACAGAGATAACGTAAGCAAACGATGCTGTAACCTCGCCTGATACTATTACAGTTCAATTTTGAGTTTAGGTTCTGTCTATAAAACCGTATCATTTCAACGTGTTTAAAGGTTAAGGAACATGACAAATTCAAGGCATTGTTAAACGCAGTTATTCAATATAATAAATATTATTATAAATTATGATGCACCTTAATGCACCTGTCGCTGTTATTTCTGTGTACGGTGCAGTCGCCCATGCATACTTTGTAACGATATGTTTTAGTTAGAACCTTTATATGAATATTGTTTTCTGATATGACTTAGTAGGCAATGAAATGACAATATTAAAAACCAATATATGTGTAATTTTGTGATTGGTCGTAGTAATAATTGTATTACGTAATGCGGTGACGTAGCAGTACAATCACAAAATTAATAGAGGAGTAACGATGGTTACGGAAAATCAATAATATTGAGATAGATATATGTTCTTCGGTCTTGTTTCATGACGATGAAAAATGTTGCGGTGAGTATAATTGTAAAGGAAAGTTAATAACCTTCAAAAAGGGTTATTCGGTATTCGTAATAGAAACAAGTGAATTGTAACACAGATTATACAATTAAATAATAAATTTCGAAATCGGAGTCATATAAATTCTATTTCTGTCAATAAAAATCCACACCTGAGAAAAGATCTCATGACTTATTTTAATCAAATCTCGACTTGGATCTTCCAAACAGTCGGCGCGCTTCCTATCTTCTGCTAGTGGAAGAATAACGCCACATATTTGGCTAATGAATGTGTGGCCCAATTAAGATGGACAGAGATTAAGCTGGAAAAACCCCACAACTTGTCGAGACAGTAACCTTGGTGTCGTTTACGTTTTAAGGTTGATGTTAAACACATATATGCTTGCCATGTGCAGATAAGTTTGTTGAAGAGTTTCAGCAGTCTGCACCACTTGAAAGAAGACCTATACTTGTATTTATGAATCAATATGTAGCTACCAACTTAGTATTGAATAAGAAACATTCTAAAATTTTTAACTGAAAATGAACTAGATGAAATTGATATCACTTCAGAGAGATTGCATTGAAAAATTTTGAACGAATTGGCATTTTATGAGTAATGTTACATATATGTTAAGTAATACACTATTAGCAATCGCAGTGCAATTGTGAGCAATTTGTATATGCATAGCAGTGAAAACAAGCAGTTCCCTCTTGGAAAGCCTCTTTTCAGCCACAAACTGCACCGTAATGGGCCATAGAATAGTTGGCTGGTGTAAAATATTGAATTCAATACAACTACAGAAAGTCGTCTCGTATTAATGCTTCCCTCCATTCTCAAACTTTAATTTAGTCAACTGATGGAGATGTTGGTTTCATCGGCCATTATCTATGTATTCCTTTTTTAAGATCATTTCAGGGCCCGTAAAATTGAATTTGAGCTTCGGGTTTCATCAAATTTACCATGACTCTCACCCAAAATATACTTTCAGAGCCCTGCATATGGCCATTATTTTCAAATATAGCACCTAGGTCTCACTTTAAGAATCCTTAAAGACGCAAGCCTGCCAACACAATTCTTCCTGACCACTGTGTTGCATATTAGATAACGTTGAAAGGGTAATATACATTTATTGAAAATTTTATATATCAATTTACTACCTAGAAGGTTCAGTCCTTAATATTGTGAATTTAAGGGGGCGTAGAATTAAAAGGCCGAGTTGCAGAAATTAAAAATCTCATTTATTTCCGTAGCAATACACTGTTCAATTCTCACGTAACAACATTACATCACATATACACAATCTTCCAAGGTCTATGACAATAACAAACCGTGACAGCTGATTACATTAGCTTTCGTTATAACACGACTCACTCTGTTTACTACTGTCCTGCTGGCGTGTTACAAACCCTTATATATCACATTCAGACCGTTCTGTCAATCACTAGATGTTCCTGGAAAACAAGGCATCTAATGACGTATTTCTATCACCTTCGAGAAAGGTAACTTAATCTATGCCGGCGAGGCCTTTGCCTCAGTTATCTTGCTTGCCGGCGCCATCTGTTTACACAAAACGCGCTATCGTTAACTGCTTAGCAAGGCTCATAATTACCATGAACCTTTAGCCGCCGACTGTTTCCTTATTTCTGCAGAAACTTTTACGCCTGTTGCCGTGACACTGCTCCTTTCTCAAGGCGGATCCTCCCAAACAGCTCCATCGTAACGGGCCAGACGATCCAAGTGTACCACCAGCTTCTTCCCTCGGGGCACCTTCTGGATACGGTAGACCACGTCGTTAATCCTCCTCACCACCCGGTACGGTCCTTGCCATGGTTGCTGGAGTTTCGGGCATCGTCCCTTGGTCCAGATTTGACGGAACAAACAGAATAGGTCACCTGCTGGAACCCTTGGCTGTTGGCTTGCCCGTCGTATCGGGTCTTCGTGAGGTCGCTCGCCTTCTGGATGTTCTGACGAGCCATCTCATGCACTTCGTGGAGATAGTCCACCAGGTACTCCACGTACTCGGTTGCTGTCTGTTTTTTTTCGGGGGCTTCCAAAAGCCAGATCACAGGGGAGGCGTAACTCTCGGCCGAACATTAAGCTGGCTGGCGTCATCCCAGTGGTGTGTGTTGACGAGTGGTAGGCGAGTAAGAACAGTGGCACCTTGACGTCCCAGTGTTGCTGATGGCTGGCCACGACCTTCCTCAGGTGCTCTCCTAAGGTTTTGATGTATCTTTCCACCATGCCGTCCGACTGTGGATGTAGGGGTGTGGAGCGGGTCTTGTTCACCCCAAGCCTCTCTAGCGCCTGCTTAAACATGTTAGATTCAAAATTAGTGCCCTGGTCGCTGTGGAGCTCTAACGGCACCCCGAATCGGCAGAACACTTGCTCCACAAGGCAGTCAGTGATTGTCTTCGCCTCCTGTTTCGGAATGGCAAACGCCTCCAGCCACTTGAAGTAGACCACAACCACCATCAGGTACTTGTTACCTCGGTCGGACACGGGGAATAGTCCAGCTATGTCGACGGTGATCATTTCGAATGGCGCTCCGACGTTGTACTGATGCGTGCGAACCCGGCTCCCAGTCTGGGGGCCGCGACTTGCCGCGCACACATGACATTGACGGTACCACCTCTCAGCGTCTGCTCGGAGCCTCAGCGAGTAGTAGCGCTGTCGGAGTTTCTCGATCGTTCGGCTTGCTCCCGGGTTTCCTCCTGAAGTACCGGCGTGCACTTCCTCCAGGACTTCCGGGATCTTACTTCGGGGAAGTACCCACTGCTCCCTCTACGTCTTCTCATCAGACGATACCCATACCCGGAGCAGCACGCCATCTCTTGTGTTCAATGAATCCCATTGGGCCCAGTACGACTGGTAAGTGGCGTTCCTCGGTGAGATGTCCTTCCAGACTGGTCTTGTCCCTGCCTCCACTTCTCTAAAGGGTGGCCCCATTCTGCGTCCGCCAGCTGCTCCCTCCTCAGGCCTGCGCTATCCCAGCCATCCGCAGGTACTACCGTGACTACTCGGACTGCTGCGGCACGCTTCTTTTCTTCCACTCTTGTGCACTGGCCGCACTCCTCTGCGCAGGGTGTTCGAGATATGGCATCTGCGTTACCGTGGCTCTTCCCTCTACGACGTTCAGAGGTGAAGTCGTACTCATGCAGCCTCTGGACCCAACGTGCTGTCTGACCTTCCAGGTTCTTAAAGCTCAATAGCCAGTTTAGGGCGAAATGGTGAGTCCTCAGGTTGAATGGCTGACCACACAGGTACTAGTGGAAGTGTTGCAAGGTCTTTACTATCGCTAGTAATTCTCGCCGTTGCCGCAGTAGTTTTTCTCTGCCTTGGATAGCGTCTTGCTGTAATAGGTTATCACCTGCTTGTGGCCATCCTGAATATGCGATAGGACGCCTCCAATGTAATGATTGCTGGCGTCGGTGTCCACAATGAAAGCTCCACCTGGTTGGGGAAATCCCAAAGCAGGAGTACAGCAGAGTGTCTTCTTCAGGTGCTGGAAAGCGTGTTCAACGTCCTCCGTCCACACATAGGGTCGTTGTTCCTCTGTCAGTTGGGTAAAGTGTTTGGCGATGTTGGAGAACCCCATTATGAAATGGCGGTAATTAATGCACAGTCCCAGCAAACTGCAAAACTCTCGCTTATCCTTTGGCCGAGGCCAATCCTTCACAGCCTGGGTTTTCTCCGGGTCTGTGGCCACCTCGGTTTGTGAGACTATGTGGCCCAAGTAGTTAACTTCTTTGCAGCAGAGCTGGCACTTCTTTGAGTTCAGCTTCAAGTTGGTTGCCTGCAGTCTCTGTAACCCCTTGCTCAGGTTGTTGAGATGGTCTTCAAACGTCTTGCGGACGATGATGATGTCCAGGTATAGCAGGCATGTGTCATATGCTGATCCTCTCATTACTTATTCCATGAGGCGTTGAACTGTGGCTGGTGCACTGTAGAGGCCAAAGGGAATAACTGTGAACCAGCAAAGCCCTTGGCCTGTCGAGAATGCAGTCTTCTCCTTGTCTCTTGGGTCTAGAGCCATCTGCTAGTAACCCGACTTCAGGTTCAGGGTCGAGAACCATTGTGCACCACCTAGGGTGTCCAAGGTGTCGTCAATGCCGGGTAAGGGGAAACAATCCTGCTGGATGACAGCGTTCAGCTTCCTGCAGTCCAGGCAGAAGCGTAGCTCGCCGTTCTTCTTTAACACCAGAACTACAGTGGAACACCAAGGGCTGTCAGACTATTCACTCACTCCGCTGGATTTCATGTCGTCTACCATATCCCGTATCGCCGCTAGTTTCGCCAACGGAACGCGTCTAGGTGGTTGCCGAATAGGCCGGGCGGTTCCGATGTCGATGCGGTGAAGCACTTTATCCGTGCGGCCGTGGTCACTGTCTCCTGGGCTGAAGGAGCGCTGGCATAGCTTCAGTAGTTGTCTAAATTTCTCCAGATGTTCTGCGGTCAGGTGGTCGGCCGCTCTCTCCAATAAGCCTTCCAGCCGGGGCCCCAGGTGTTGCGTCGACACCGGCTCCTTTGTCTTGTCGATAGCTGTCACTCTGACCACGGGCTTGCAGGTCCCCAGCTCCGTATCGTCCTGGACGTCGTGGTCGGTGTCTGCCAGGTTGAACAGCCTCACTGGTACCTCCTCTTGGCACGGCAATAATGTCCTGGCTACACAGGGTCAGTGTGCAGTCGTCATCTGGTCCAGCATCATGTTCTTCGTCCGCTGACCTTCCAGTGGCGCCATCACCACCATCTCGCTTCTCGCGGGGACCACCACGTCTTCCTTGAAGATTACCCTGCAGATTCCAAGGCGCTCATAGGCTTGCCGGAGTATCACCTCTTCTCCATTGAGATGCAGGACCTTCCTGCCGACGTCGACCATCGCCTCGTTGCTCCTAAGGGCATCCTATCCCAGTACCACCTCCGCAGCCACCTTCGCGACGAACACCCACAGATGTACGGCACTCCGTCCCAATGTCAACTTGTTCAGGGCCTCCTCCTCCACAGACAAGGTGTCACCCGATTCCGTCACAAGCTGGTACGGTCGGCTCGGTTCCTTGTCGGCAAACCCTTCATCACGTCAGGTCTGATGGTCAAGGCGGCCCCGGTGACCACCAGCACGTGGCCCGGCTTCCCTCTCACTCAACCGTCCAGGATGAGGCTGTCATCCATATACCGGCTAACGGCGCGCAGTGTCACTCGAAGGGATGGTGGTGAAGGAGCCGACGTGCCCCTCCCCACGACGGCCCTTACTCGTTTTCCGGCTGCCCTTCCTGGTGTGGGCAGTCTCTCTCCAGGTGTCCGGGCTGTCCACACCCCCAACACAGGCCACTAGGTCTTCGCTGGCGTCCTCGGCTGGTCTTCCGTCTCCGATGTAGCGGACACTCCTCGTTCTCGACGTCGGGATAGCTGTTACCTTGGCCTCCTCCATCCTTAGTGCTGCCGTTAGCGCTTCGTGGATGGTTTTATAATCGCCGAGCATTAGGCGCTGACGAATCTCCGTGTCTCGTACCCCGTCAACGAATGTGTAGGCAGCTTCCCGCGATACGAACTCTGGTGGGAGGTCGACTAGCGCGTTCCTAGCCGGTTGCGAAAACTGCCAGGGCGAACTCATGCAGCATCTCCCCTGGCTGCCGTGACCTTGCCTTTAGCTGGCTGCGGTACGCCGCTGCAAACGGTTATTTCGAAAATGATTCTCCAGTGCCTCCTAGATGTCTTTGATCGCCGCCGTTGTCTGTACCGCGTTCAGGACTTCCGTGGCCCGTCTCTGGACACTAGCTCCTAGTGTCTACAAGCTACTAGCTACTAGCGGCCTCTTCCTCTGTTGACCACTTGTTGTGTTTGGCCACCGTGTCGAGTTGACGGCGGAAGAATTCGAAAGTTGTTGCATCGTTGTATTTAGGAGGTTTGACTCGCGCAGATGTTGTGTCGCGTCCCGACACGTAGCCATTTATTTTTTCAACCTCCTGCTGACGACGTCCTCCACCATGGCGTTCAGGGACTTTACGTTGCTGTCAGCCTTTCCCTCCAGCTCGTCAATGGGGCTCGCCAGATTTCGACGCTCTCGTCCACTCGACCCATCCGCTTGCCGAGCTCTGTGATGTCATCTCTCACCCCGGTCAGCTGCCCTTCGAACTTTACGGCAAGGGCCTCGTTTGCCACTTTCATCTCCGAGGTCAATTCGGTCATCTTCGCGGTCAGGCTGTTGTTTGTGGCTTCCATCTCCTCGGTAAGGTTATCGTTAGCTGTCTTTATTTGTTTCTGCTCTGTGGCTAGGTTATTTGTCGCCTTCGTCTTTGCTGTTAGTTCCGCGGCGAGGCTATTATTTGCCGCCTCAGTTTTCTCAGTGAGGTTGTCATTTGCTGCTTTCATTTCCGCGGTGAGTTCCGCTTTCATTTAAATCAGCTCCTCCAGAATCCTTTCCAATGCAGCCTCCATGGTGGTAATATGCCGCTTCCAGAAATCAGTTGTAACTTTGTGGGTTCGTAGAATTAAAAGGCCCAGTTGCAGAAATTAACAATCTCCTTTATTTTCGTAGAAATACTCTTATAGATTACGAAAGCATAACGTTACGTACACCATCAGCCTACCAAGGTCGATGAGAATAACAGTGACAGCAGATTACATCATTCGTTCTCGTTGCAATAGCACTTCCAGCTGTATGGTTTCACAACTACAACTGTCCTGCAAGCATATCACAATCCCTTTTATATCTCCATTCATGAATACCAGACTGTTCTGTCAATCACTAGAAGTTTCTGGAAAACAAGCATCTAGTTACATAATTCGAACATTCTATCACCTTCGAGAAATGTAACTTAATCTACCCGGCGAGGCCTTAGCCTCAGTTATCTTGCTTGCCGGCACTATCTGTTTACAGAAGTTCGTTATCTACATGAAACCTATCCTTCTATTATCTATTTGCTTCAAAGCTTTATTTACTTGGGCTAAAGATTTGTACTTCTTTAATTATTGGAGGCCGCGTCCTGGATCAGTGGTTAGACCGCTTGGATCTCACCAAGGCGGCCCAGGTTCGATCCCAGGTAACCGCAAATTGAGATTTGTGGTGGTCAACAGGGCGCTGGGGTGGGTTTTCTCCGGGACCTGCGGTTTCCCCCGCCATCTCACTCCACCAGTGCTCCATCATCATCTCATATATTATCAGTGTCACCGCCTGTGATGCTGTATGTAGTAAAAGCGGGCACTCACATTTCAGATTTTAATTATTGGATTTCTCTATTTGACTGAATACCATGGCAGCTTGATTAAGAACGCCACAGATAGGTTTCCCATAGGCCAGTATTGAGTGAAGATAACCAAGGTGTATAATTCTTAATGTCTCTATGTTCAAGAATTGGATCAGCATTTACATTGCATATGAGGAGCCCTTTTTCAAAACTCGATAGGTGCAAAATTTTACGAATTTGAGTTCTATATGGTATCAGCATAATTTTCACCTGCATAATACTGTGAAATAGGATTTGGCAAAATTCGATTCATATTCTGTGTAGAAGGTATAGAATACTAGCAGTTTTTTTTCATAACTCGATAGATGCACTTTATGATTTTATGATCCAGTGTATAACAACATCAATGGTGTGAAATGCAGGTTGGCATTCACTGCCATCTCACTGTTTCAATTATTGGAGTTCTCAATCACTTCTGCAAGGCTTGTACACAGCTACAACATGGGCAATAACTGTGAACTCAGGTTGTGCGCTTAGATTTTACATTTATTTCTGAATGCTTTGTTATACCTAATTGGCACTTGAATTCTTAGTTGAGACCATGCACTGTACTGTAGACAATTGGCAGGAGCTCAGTTTGTGAAACTGTACCAGTTGTAGAATCCGTGGGATCCAGCAATTTCATGTTCACAAGGTCTCCGAAATCCTAAAGTAAAGGGAAAAGCAGATGTGACTTATAATGCTGTAAGTGGATTCCACCAACATATTTCCAAGCTCGACAAAACAGATCAAGATAAATTCCTTATGAAATGTATGAACATTATATCTCTTAATCACAGAGTGGTGAGGAGAAACAGCTACAAATATGAAGCAGACTGTTAGCATTAAATACAGTGTGAGAACTAATGATGGTTGAGTATTATGAGTATGCACTGCATGCCTCCAAGGAATCACAGGGGTCGTTCGATATGACTTAATGTTGGAGGATGTAAATTAAAAAAAAAAAAAAGATTCACACGGGTGTCACAGGTAGATTATCTCTGCTGACTAGAAAATTTCACTTATCTGGGAATGCGCAAAAGGAAACCAGAGAAAAAGGCAGAGCAGGAATGTTACAGAAGGGCATTTCTGCTCCTAGTAATCAAGACAAAAAGAAGTAAAGATGTAGGGAAGGCCATTATAAAAGAGCAAAATCAAGGAGAGGACCATCAGAACTTAAAATCAGAAAAATGTGGACCAACTTTTGGAAGGAAAGAGGATTAAGAAATCCACCAGTCTACTCATAGTCAAAATACAAATACATATTTTACAACTTCTTCAAGCTTTCATTCCACACTTAACATACTGACACATGCTCAACCTAAAAATGACACAAACCTGAGATTTTAGTAGTACTGGCAAAACATAGTGACATCTGGCAACTATAACGTTGACAGCAAGATTGTTGAATGTTCTAGCTCAGGATCTAAATAAAATGGTCAGGAAACCATCATTCTAATCAATTTATAAGCAAGCATTAATCATTTCTTGTAAGGAAAGTGAAGATATGTTACAAGTAATTATATTTGTATATATTTGCTTGCTTCACTGTTAATAGCTTCACATTTTATGTATTTAGTATAGTGTAATCCCCCAATTTGGTATTATACTCTTGCAAAGTTGCACTTGAGTCCTATTATTGGTTCAAAAGTTATGGTCTATCGAAATGGTTTGGATTTACATCGATCACACTTTACTTGGTGTACATTTTCTGCCACATAGTGCCCTATTGACTAATCTTGCTCTAACTTTCTCTAGTCTCTCCAAAATGCTAGCTGGAAGCTTTTACCCAAATTGGTTCTAGTCCGTAGCTGGTAATTGGTGCAGTAACTGTCTCGAGTAGTTGCATGAGTATCTCTAGCTTTAGTCTTGTTATGTTTCTGATGTTAAAGATTGATCTTAAAGCTACTGATGTTCTCTCCTGTATGAGTGTGCTGAAAGATCTCGCGGTTGGCTGCAGTGTAATGTAATATTATGTTTGCTTCAAGTTTTTCACTATGAGAGAATTAGTGTATACAATGTGAACATTGCTGGTATACATTTATTACATGGCTAGTATCACATGCTAAAATTAAGCTTCTTTGCAGATGGCAGAAATTATAGTGTTATTTCATGAGAAAGTAATTGAATATTTCAAACTTTGCTAGGGAAAGGACTGCTAATCAGAACAGTTTAGCCATTGTTTTACTTAACACTAACTTATATACTACTCTTGTTAACTTCACATAAAAAAAGATTTCTTTGTAGAACCATTCAGTTTTAAGACTAAGTAAAAGAAAGGTAAAATAATAAAGTATTGTAGTAAATAAGTGAAAATGCACTGCTCTATTTGCAAAATGACAGACTTTGGCTCTGTATTTTAGAACAAGGTACGTATATTAGTTACCGGAACTGAAGAAGTACACGATAATTAATAGTTAAAAATCTGTTGATTAATGTAGCACTTACTGATGAAATAACCATCATGAGTATATTACAGGAAAGAGCATCACCTTCCAGGTACAAAAATTAAGCTAATATAAATCTATATGCAATATTGAGCTTTTCGTTCCTTTATTTTTCTTAGAACAATCACGATCTCAAGGTATCAGAAATGTACTCTCATTAATCCAACGAGCAAAAGCAGAAAAACCCTTTTTTTAATGTATGTGTATGAAATGATGACTTCTGTGAAGATAGTTAATATAGAAGGAAATTTACTTTCTCACAGTAATATGACGGATATAACAAACAGTGATATCATCAAACTTTCCTTTTGAGAAAAAGTGCTTTATTTCCACAAAATTATCATCACGTTATTGGCTAACCGTTGATTGAAGGATCTTCTGTTGTGATTTTATTCACAGAGAATTGAAAGTACAACAACTTTTTCTTTAGCTTATATCAGCGGAATAAACAGCTTCTGTGCAAATTACATTTAAAAAACTCTAATTTGTTGCTTCCCTACTTCTGATAAAACTGGCAACATTGCCTCACCTTGCTTTCTTCCAATATCACTGATTTTGGCCAGGAAAGTTAACTTAATTGCCTGCAAATTTTTTATTAAAGCACAAGTTATCAATATAGAAATTAAGGATGGTGTGTCTAGAAAGAAACAAGCTAGAAAATCTTGTTTCAGTATATCATACACCACACAGCAATTTTCAATTTCTGAATACCTAGACATGATCTACATTTACGGAGGAGACCTATACAGTTCATGATCTGCTCAACTGCTCGAAACAATGTTGATGCTGGTGCTGGCACAATATACCCACTCTTCTCTTTCTACAAAAGATTTAAGTGTAAATGCTACAAATTTTGAAAAAGGAATTTCAGCAAAGTTTCATTGCTTACAAAATTTTCTATATCATAAATAAATTGAAAGATTATAATATTATCTGGCTCGAAAGCAGCTGCAATGATCACAACATCTGATATAGTATGCAAAACCTAAATATTGTAGAATGCTGTAGAATCATAATACAGCTAATTAATTTAAATAAAGGTTAATATCACAATGGATACCAGGACCCTGCAAAGTACATGGTAATGAAACAGCTGACTTTCTAGCCAAAAAACGTAGTAAAATTAGGTCCCATTCATTTGAGCCATGAAGATTTATAACTCTATGAAAAGAATAATTCTATCAACTTATAATCTAAATTTAAAGAAGAATATGTGAACAAAGGAAAACCAAGGAAAATGTATGTATTAGTTTCTAATGTATGCAAACATTTATTCAGGATTGGAATAGAGAGACCTCATCTGTGTCATTTCTGTACACCTAAGATGATATGAATAGAAACCAACTACTTTGCTGCCCTACCTTTAGTCAACATACCAATATAGTATCAAGATATTGAAGTGTAGGAGGGCAAATGGCGTCCTTGCCAACTGCTTAAAGTAAAGCTTTTGTGACAAATTATTATATTTGTGTAAGTCTCGCTCTGATATTCATCTTTGCATTATTTACACATGTAAAAGAATGCTATGTGCTGTGATGAGACCAAAGATTTCAAAATTTTGTTATACAAAAGGTATCTGAGGAAAATAGATGTCAGTTTCAGTTAGCTTATATCTTCTGTTGAATCTATTGTGATATAATTTTGTTTTACACATGTCATTAAAGTATTTAAAAGCAATTTTCAAATCATACTCTTCATGGAACTGTTGTAATCCCTGCTGCCATTTGTTGCACAGAATTGTGATAGCAAGCAACTGAAGAACTGCCAGCAGTGCCAATCAGAGTGCTGATAACAGCCCCTGCAGTAATGGAAATATATGCCTTTACCACTAATAAGGTGTAGCTGTGTACACTGCATAGCAGAATCAATATCAAATGAAACATGTCACAAAAGATAACTTCCATATTACATACTGAATGACCTTTTGTATAGATGATTTGACACAATATAGGATCGTTTTAGGACTGAGGAGCCATTATGACACCATTGTTAATATAAATAAACTGTACCAATTCTTGCAGTCTGTAGTTAAAAAAGGGTATTCATTGAGAGCATTGTTTATGAGTAAGTTGTTCAGAGTTACGTATTATTTTCAGGCTGAATGAATTTCAAGGATATGTTAACAAAACTGATCCTTGTAAACTGTACCAGCCCTAGAATCTGCGGGAAGTAGAACTTGCAAAACCTTGAAATGATATGCAACCAAAGCCCTTATTCTAGCAATTTCATTTTCACAAGGTCTCCGCGATCCTGAAATAAAGGGCAAACTCTGATTTGACTAATAATGATATAACTGGATTTCACCAACATCTTTCTGAGATCAACAAAATAGGTCAAGATAAATTCCTTATTAAATATATGAATAAGGTAGATTGTCTCTCCTGGCTAGAAAATTTCACTTATCTGGGAATATGCAAGAGGAAACCCGAGCAGGAGGCAGAGCAGCAATGTTAAAAAGGGCATTTCTGCTTCTAGTAATCAAGACATAAAGAAGTACAAATGTAGGGAAAGCCATTATGAAAGAGCAAAATCAAGGAGAGAACCTCCAGAACTTAAAATCAGAAAAATGAGGACCAACTTTTGCAAGGAAAGAGGGTTATGAAATCTACCAGTCTGCTCATAGTCAAAATACAAATATTTATTTTACAACTTCTTCAAGCTTTCATTCCATACATCACACACTGACACATGCTCAACCTAAAAATGACACAAACCTGAGATTTTGGTAGTACTGAAAAAACATAATGACATCTGGCAACAATAACGTAGACAACAAGGTTGTTGACGGTTCTAGCTCAGGATCTGAATAAAATGTTCTCAAAACCATTATTCTAATCAATTTATAAGCAAGCATTAATCATTTCTTGTAAGAAAGTGAAGTTATGGTACAAATTATTATATTTGTATATATTTGCTTGCTTCACTGTTATTAGCTTCACATTTTATGTATTTAGTATAATGTAATCCCCCAATTTACAAAGCTGAACGTGAGTCTGTTTAGTGGTTCAAAAGTTATGGTCTATCGAAATGGTTTAGGTTTAAATGTATCACACTTTACTTGGTGTATATTTGCTGCCACCTAGTGCCCTATTGATGAATCTTGCTCCAACTTTCTCTAGTCGCTACAAAACGCTAGCTGGAAAATTTTACACATAATGTTTCTAGTCCGTAGGTGGCAATCGGTGCAATACCTGTCTCGATTAGCTGCATGGCTATCTCTAGCTTTAGTCTTGTTATGTTTTTGATGTTATAGATTGCTCTTAAAGCTTTTGATGTTATAGATTGCTCTTAAAGCTACTGATGCTCTCTCCTGTATGAGTGTGCTGAAAGACTTTGCGGTTGGCTGCAGTGAAATGTATTGAATTTGTGTACTAGTCCCACTGACTTTTAGCATATTATTTTTGCTTCAAGTTTTTCACTATGAGAGAATTAGTGTATACAATCTGAACATTGCTGGTATAGATTTATTACATGGCTAGTATCACATGCTAAAATTAAGCTTCCTTGCTGATGGCAGAAATTATAGTGTTATTTCATGAGAAAGTAATTGAATATTTTAAACTTTACTAAGGAAAGGACTGCTAATTAGCACTGTTTAACCATTATTTTACCTAACACTAACTTATATACTACTCTTGTTAACTTCACATGGAAAAAGATTTCTTTGTAGAACCATTCAGTTTTAAGACTGAGTAAAAAAACATAATATAATAAGGTTTTATCGTAAATAAGTGAAAATGCACCGTTCTATTTGCAAAATTACAGACTTTGGCTCTGTATTATTGAATAAGGAACATATATTAGTTACTGGGACTAAAGAAACACACGATACTTAATAGTTAAAAATCTGTTGATTAATGTAGCACTTAATGGTGAAATAAGCATCATGAGTATATTACAGGAAAGAGCATCACCTTCCAGGTACAAAAATTAAGCTAATATAAATCTATATGCAATATTGAGCTTTTCGTTCCTTTATTTTTCTTAGAACAATCACGATCTCAAGGTATCAGAAATGTACTCTCATTAATCCAACGAGCAAAAGCAGAAAAACCCTTTTTTTAATGTATGTGTATGAAATGATGACTTCTGTGAAGATAGTTAATATAGAAGGAAATTTACTTTCTCACAGTAATATGACGGATATAACAAACAGTGATATCATCAAACTTTCCTTTTGAGAAAAAGTGCTTTATTTCCACAAAATTATCATCACGTTATTGGCTAACCGTTGATTAAAGGATCTTTGGTTGTGACTTTATTCACAGAGAATTGAAAGTACAACAACTTTTTCTTTAGCTAATTTCAACAGAATAAACAGCTCCTGTGCAAATTACATTTAAAAAACTCTAATTTGTTGCTTCCTTACTTCTGATAAAAATGGCAACATTGCCTCACCTTGCTTTCTTCCAATATCACTGATTTTGGCCAGGAAAGTTAACTTAATTGCCTGCAAATTTTTTATTAAAGCCACAATTTATCAATAGAGAAATTAAGGATGGTGTGTCTAGAAAGAAACAAGCTAGAAAATCTTGTTTCAGAATATTATACACCACACTGCAATTCTCAATTTCTGAATACCTAGATATGATCTTCATTTACGGAGGAGGCCAATACAGTTCCTGATCTGCTTAACTGCTCGAGACACTGGGGGTACTGGTGCTGGCCCAATATACCTGCTGTTTTCTTTCTACAAAAGATTTAGGTGTAAATGCTACAAATTTTGAAAAAGGAATTTCAGCAAAGTTTCATTGCTTACAAAATTTTCTATATCATAAATAAATTGAAAGGTTGCAATATTATCTAACTCTAACGCAGCTACAATGTCCACAACATCTGATATAATATGTAAAAACCTAAATATTGTAGAATGCTGTAGAATCATAACACAGTTAATTAATTTAAATAAAAGATTGATATCATAATGGATACCAGGACACTGCGAAGTATATGGTGATGAAACAGCTGACTTTCCAGCCAAAAAAGGTAATAAAATTAGGCCACATTCTTTTGAGCCATGAAAAGTTACAACTCTATCAAAAGAATAATTCTATCAACATATAATCCAAACTTAAAGAGGATGATGTGAACAAATGGCATTCAGGAATGGTATAGTGAGATCTCCTCTGTGTCATTTCTGTACACTTAGGATGATATGAATAGAAACCAACTACTTTGCTACCCTACCTTTAGTCAACGTAAAAATATAGCATCAAGATGGTGAAGTGTAGGAGGGCAAATGGCTTCCTTGCCAACTGGTTAAGGTGTAGCTTTTGTCACAGATTGTGATATTTGTGTGAGACTCACTCTGATGTTCATCTTTGCATTATTTATACATGTAAAAGAATGCTATGTGCTGTGATGAAACCAAAGATTTCAAAATTTTGATATACAAAAGGTATCTAAGGAAAACAGAAATCTGTTTCAGTTAGCCTATTTGTTCTGTTGAGTCTATTGTGATATAATTTTGTTTTACGGATTTCATTAAAGTATTTAAAACAACTTTTAAATCATACTCTTTATGCAACTGTTGTAATCCCTGCTGCCATTTGTTGTATGGAATTGTGGTAGCAAGCAACTGAAGAACTGCCAGCAATGCCACTCAGACTGGCAATAACAGCCCCTGCAGTAATGGAAATATATGCCTTTATCACTAATAAGGTGTAGCTGTGTACACTGCATAGCAGAATCATATTAAATGAAAAATGTCACAAAAGAGAACTTAAATGTGTGGGCAGCGTTTAACGCCCTCGTTTACTATATACATCACCGCAGACAGTGACACTGCTGATACATGAAATGAAGATGGAGCAACGGTGGAAGGAGATGGCATGGGAAACCAGAGGTCTTGGAGAAAACCTGCCCCAGCGCCGTGTTTTGCACCACAAATCTCACTTTGCGGTTTCCTGGGATCGAACCCAGGCTGCCTTGGTGAGAGCCAAGTGGTCTAACGACTGAGCCATGCCATGGCCAACAAAGTCAACCTATATTTTGCATACTGAATGACCTTTTGTATAGATGATTTTACACAATAGAAGTTTCTTTTAGTACTGAGGAGCTATAATGACACCATTGTTAACATAAATAGGCTAAACCACCTCTTTCAGTCTCTAGTTAAAAAAAGGGTTTTCACTGATAGCATTGATTATGAGTAAGCTGTTCAGAGCTAGGTATTATTTTCAGGCTGAATGTATTTCAAGGACATGTTAACAAAACAGATCCGTGATTTCTCTTGCTGGATTTGTACATTTTCATTGTTGAGAAGAGCAATGAGTTTGATTATGGTAACAAATAATAGTAGACTCTGAGGTCACATAGCAATGTCAATGGAATGTTTCCTTTGGCCCTCGGACTTTCTGTTTCCAGTTTTCCAGCATTTGCTCAACATTGATCTACAGTAATTGTGGGCAAAGAAGCATAAAAGTGTTTGATTCCAAAATTCAGTATACTCAGTTGGGTTGGATCTCAATTAAACCTTTCATTTTGCACTTTCTCTTGGTGCTTAGGTTTGCATTAGGTACCATATTTTCCTGAGCTTATTTTAGTTTTGGTATGACCTATCAGGTAGAAATAACTTAAAGGAAAGGAAACAGAAAAACAAAAGAAATACTCAGTTGGGCTACTTTTACAGATGCCATATAAAGACATTTTCAATACATAGTTTAGCACTACCAAAATAGGGGGGTGTTTTACGACTTCTTAACTGTATATTGAGGCTTAAATCTCAAACTTTTTTTCTGTAGTTTACGTCCTCTAACTATATGTCATATCAGACAATGAATGAAATGGGTGAAATGATGCTCAAATGCGTCCGGTGTCCATGGGGCTTAGAGTAAGCGAATATTCATCTATCGGGATAAGGGAAAACCCCAGAAAAAACATCAGCCAGGTAACTCACCCTGACCTAGATCCGAACTCGGGACCTCTGGAACGTGAGGCAGACACACTACCATCTACGCTACTGATGCAGGCTTAAATCTCGAGCTTAGACGTGTTATAAGAAGGGCTTCTGTGAAAGTTGTGAAGATTCACATTGGGTGGCTTTTAATGCTTTGTTTACCTAAGGTCACCTACAAATCTATTTCATTTATATAATATGATGCATCTTTAGAAAGAAAATTGATAAAAACTTAAACACATTAAAAAACATATATAATTCTGAAACAGAAAGCAGAAAGTTATTTGGAACATTGCAATCATCACTTGCATATGACCTTATTTGCCTATTTGTTAAGATCATATAGGTTTTCTCTTTGAATGCCCAAGTAATACAAATTAATTAGGACTTACTATTTCAAACAGTTATAAGAATTGGAAGGTGCACCAAAGAACAGGAAGTGTCTTAGAAAGAGCCCACTCTAAAAAGTGGATGAGATATAAGATGTGCCTTTAAGTGAGCAGTACACCTTCTGTGTAGTAAGGCTTGGTAAATCTTATACAGTTTACCGCTAAGCAAAAGTCATGACAAATGCAGAGTACTTGAGGACTTCCCAGATAATGCAAGGTGTAAATTTCATTTGTTCCAAATATACGTTAAACTGTGTTAGATATGATTTTATCAAAATCATGAGAGCCAATGTTGTATAAATAAAACTAGAGATATTTCAGGTAAAGCGTTGTCAGGAGTGGGGGTTTACTTTGAAATCTTGGTGTCGTATCCTTTGAAGATGCTAAACTTAAATGTAAGCTTGATATTTTTGTATCTTTTAGTTAAAATCCACCAGCATAAGTCATATTGGACAATGAATGAAATGGATGAAATAATGCTCAAATGGGCCCAGGCCACCAACCCTGTCCGAGATTCTAACTTGCGTAAGGCAGACTGGCTACCCCCATACAACACAGGCAGAAAGTTTGGTACTGAACCAACCTTTCGGTTTTCAGGTATGTTGTGCACGTGAGCACATGCACGCACACACAGAGACACACACACTCACTCAATTAACTCATATACAGTTGTTTTTCCTTCAAATGCTTGTTCAGATTCCAGTGATCCCAAAACAAGTATTTTCCGGTGAAATCTGTGTATCCAAATTTTGGATGGAATGAAATACTGACCGTACCTACTACCCTTATACATACGTAAAGGAGGCAGAGAAACAAAAATTCCAAACATTCCATCAAATGATGCACCTAACCGTTGAGAAATTGCAAGGTTCAACATAAAATACTTAGAATATATTGAGACTACAAGAAAACAAATAACTCCAGATAGCTAATATTCATATGGCCTTTTTTACATATTCTCCTGCAAATTATTCTCCAAAAAGCTTCTTCTTATCTCATTTAATGTTTATCCAGATAGATATTTAAAGAAATGGTTAAGATACAAATTTCCTTATAGCTGCAGAAGATATAGATATACAGAGAGAGAGTATGTGACCTTTGAGACATTTTGAATACCGATTTTATAACTTGAAAGCCTTTAGTAATACTGTAGTACACAAAGACTTGTTGCTCGACCTGAAAGAGATAGGACGTGTGTGCACGCCTGTCAGAGGAAATGACAAAGAAATGTACTGAGCCAGGATAGGTGCCTTTGGTGCCAACAGAATTAAATTACAGAAGAATGAAAAGGTTTTGCCGTTCATAGCATCTCATAAAAGGGCCCTTCATTGGGAGATTATGGCTCCACTAGATGCCGATTTCGGCTGTTCGAGGGACCCCACATGAAATGCGGGCAACCGATATAACCCAAAACAAATGGACAACCAATATAGTAAATCTAAAACTATCTCAGGTACACAACAATTCTATGCTTTAATATCCCAAGTGTGTAACACAAATGTAAATGTTAAACTATTTTCAAATTTAACAATTAAATCCTCCTATTCCATAGCAACTGATTGAAAGGTGGTTGGTTGCCTACTGTGTTAAAAATAGTTCTATAACTTCCATCTACAATGCCAGGTGGTGGACAAGCTAGGTTATGAACAAAGAAGAAGAATAATAGATCATGGTGGTGTGTTTCTTACGCCCTTCAGGACCCACAAAATCATTTTCCATTCCAACATAACCTGCTATATTGTGCATTCACACTGCAGATGTTATATGCACAATCCATCCAGTCATGGAAAGAGGTCAAACATATGCTTTTATCAGAAAGGGAAGTGACAAAAATTGAGGAGGCATTACAGCAGTTCCAGGCTGTCAGTAGACATAAGAAGTGGCATAGCTGGTAATATAATTAATTTAAATTTTATAAAGGAATGTATAGATATTTTGTAGCTTTTATGCACTGTAACTGCTGTAATTGCTTCCATGGAGGTCCCAGCAAAAATTTTGGGTGATGCAAGGGGACATTATGAAATTATTTTCAGACTTTTTCGAAAATTTAAAATTGTCACTTTTTGAAAGAATTAAATTTGAACATTTCAGATATCAAAATAGTATTATTTTTTTCCAAAGTAACCACTTTCAGGTAACAGCTCATATGAAAGCCCATTAAAAGAGCCTATCCCTTCCAGGTCTGCATATTAATTTTGTACTGTTCGGCACCTCATTAAAATTTTCAAAATGCGTTAATTTTCTCAAAATGGTCTCTTTCTTCTATTTTACCTTACTCCTCATCTACTACTTATCACAACGTTCAGGGATTCTTATTCCTCTATCCCTTAAGGTAGGGTTTGAGGAACTGAAGCTTTGGATCTGATAGAGAACTAAGATGTGTGATCAGCCCAATTCTTGGTGTGAGAGCGAGAGATCTGGATGAAAGTATGAGGGCAGGATGAATGATAGGAAAGGTGATGTTGGAACAATTGGTGGAATGATAGCGGGGAAACCAGGGATTGTGGAAGAAACTGGCCACAGTATTGTATTGTGCAAGATCATTTGGCAGTTGCCTGGAATGGAACCCAGGCCACCTTGATGAGAATTGTGGGGGTCTAACCACTTGACCACAGCATGGCCCCTCAAAATTCTCAAATGTGAAAATTAAGTAACTCAAGAACAGATGGAGTGGGAAACCTTAAGTTTCATATATTTACATAGATCTCTGAAGCTTACAACTGTACCAAAACTGATAGAAATCCAAAGAGATCATACTAATTACATGGAATAGCCCAAAAAGAGAAAACTCTGGAAATCCTTTTTCAGATACTTCATCCGGACTAAAATTTCAAACTTGGAACATCTTTAATATAAGGCAGATATGCTGCCACCTGTGTTACTGGTGCAGGCAGATATTTTTACACCTTGTTACATATCAATAACTATTAAGAACTATTAAGAATATGTTAGCAACTGCTTTTTTTTTCCTTCTATAAAGTGAGTCTCCAAAATCAGTGCTTAAAAGTCATTAAGCATCAAGATCAGTGATATTATGCCATCCTACATTATAGCATCCTATTTACTTCCATTGGCCCATCTAGGCATTCTTGCTGTTTAACTGAGTGTTGTTCCACCTAATTAGTTTTATCTTCTTAGTCAGAATTAATAATTTTTCACAACTCTGTGAAGTCATCTTTCAAGACCTTTGCCATTGCATTTTTCTTGTACACAAAATGTATGGCAAAATGTATCTTTTCTATATGTATTTCAGTATCCACTTCAGTAAGCGTTTTCTTCATTGCAGAACTCACCATCTTGATTTCGGTTCCATCTAAATATCCTTTTGTAGAAAATGACCAACTTAAAACTACAAAATACTGCAGGTTTTACCAATATTCCTTCTAAAGATGAGTTGGATTAAAATGGTGATATAACTATTAAAATACCTGAAAGGGTTAGGAGTACTAAGGACTTGTCTTCATTTTGAGCATATAGCTGAACCATTCAGTGGCTGTTGATGAACTTTTCTGGGGAATCTTAAGTGACATGCTTTGGTAGAACAATGAACTTCCAAGAATTTGTCAAAAGCACTAAATCAAAATTAATGAGATGGCCTTTGTGCTTTATTATCTGTATATTTCCCATGCATTTACCTCTTCTGAAGAAGTGGGTGTTCAATAATTTGATAATTGGTGTAATTTTATCATTGGCAGACTAAAAATTATAAGCTATCCTGAATTTCTTAATTGGTTTGCATTAATGGCTCAAGTTATGTGGCAGATTAATTGTTATTTGTACAAAGCCATTTTCATAGCCATAAAACTATTTATAGTCAGTTCCATCACATTACAACACATATTAATTTTTCGGGAACGAATTTCAGAGGCTGTTGCTGCCGATTACAGCCTCAAAGTTCCAACCATAGAAATAGATGCAAGGGCTTCTGAAACTAGTTCATCAAATTTAAACATGTATGTAACAAGGTGTGACAAGATTGATCACAAATAGTTTTGTGGATTAGTGTGGATGCCACTGTTATAAATTCCTTCAGGCCTGACTTAAGCTATTTTTGTATACTTTAATTGTTTTTTGGAATCAAAGGTTACTTGCATTTTTTGAAAATCTTGCTGAATTTATGATCTACACCTGGGTAATTTATAAGTTTCTTGTATGACTCTTCTCAGTCTTGCGCTGACCATTATTTGTTTCCCTCTCTTCTGCCTATTTTTCTAACAATTGACTGAGGATGTGTTCATACTTTTCTCCATAATTTTTATGTTTCATAGGAATTGAAATTGCTATGATTGAGAGCACTGGAATAAGTAAAGTTAGTCTCAGATTAAAAGAACTAGTGAATATACTCTGCTGAAACATAAAACATTACTAACGCCCACTATTAAAAAGAGGAATGTTTTTGGGAATGTCCAAAAGTTAAAATATGTGAATGAAAATCTTCTTCCAAATTGCAAGTTCAGTATTCATTGTTAATGGATTGAGTAGTTTAATCTTCTCTCTGGTGTTTTTGTTCCTGTTCCGGAAATGATAAGCAAGTGATGAATTTTCTATTTATTAATATTTCAGGCTCTTTTGGAGCTTAGTTAATCATGGGAATGTCCATTAGTATGTTATACAAAATATTGAAAGCTGCATAATTGGGATTGTTGTACCATGTTTTGAAGATGTCTGGTAAACATTTTGTGACTTGCACCTTTAGTTGGCTCAAGAAAATGTCTGTAAAGAGGGAAGAGAGTAGGCTACGCATAATTAATTTCTATATGCATTACCTGTAATCAAACCTTAGTTTGTTGAGGGAACTGTGGTTTAATGAAAATTCACTCTGGTCTATGCACAATTTGGTTTGTTTTATGAAGCCTCGAATTCTGTGGCTGACATAATAGTTTACTTGAGCTGCTGTGTCCAGTTTATAACAATATATCTACAGGTAAAACATGAAGTGAGACTTCTCTATCAAAAGATACTAAGATTCTTACTTGGATAATGTTAATTGTTGTATTTATTTAGTAATGAATCACACATTACACTCAATTACACATATGAAGGTATACGGTAATAAAGATTAAGTGAAGCCAGCATTTTCAGTATGTGCAGCTTGATAACCCAAAAGAAAAAGCTTATCAAGTGTTCACTGTAAAACAATTTACACAGCATTAACCAAACTGAGTCCTTGAGAGCGTATAATTTTAACTTCCATACGGTTTGTGTGCATGACAAACCTTGATGCAGGCACGGCTTTGGTGAGTATGTCTGCATCCATTTCTTCTGTTCTGGAATAGGCTATCTTGATGTTTCCTCACATCATGATTTCCCCTAGGAAGTGTTCCCTGATGCTTACGTGCATTGAAGAAGAACCAATTTTTGGATTTTCTGATAGATCCCTGGCAGCTTGATAATCATTTAGGATTAGTATATGACTGTATTTTAGTTCATAATCATTTGCAGGTTGCTTCAAATGAAGTGCCTTTCTTGCAGCATCGGTCATAGACATATATTCTGCTTCTACAGTTGATAGGGCTGTTTTTCTTTGCTTTCTAGATTCCCAACTGATGAGTGAACCAGCAAATTTGACACAGTAGACAGTGTATGGATTCCCGGTTTGTATCAGCATAACCAATTATAGGCTTCGCAGTTTTCATGAAACATAAACCAAGCTCCTTGGTTCCCTTTAGGTACTGTAGAACACATTTTGTAGCTGTCCAATAGTGTTTACTATAACACTGATTGAACTGACTAAGGGCCTGTAATACAATCTCTGGTTAAGGTGTTGGTTAACTGTTAACTTGGAGTTTCATGCAGATGTCGGTATGACAACCTTCAGTTAAGGGCTAACAGAATAATTTCTGGAGGTAAACTAACCCTCACCTCGAGTAGTGGTTGGTGAGATAACTTGGAGTTTCCCTTCACACACAAAAAAGATAATGGCATACCTCCAGCCCAGAGTGGATGTCAAAAGCGATTATGGCAACAATAGGCTAGCACAGTAATTATTTAATGGAATAAGAGCCAAAAGAATTAGAATGCAGAAATAGAATTTCGGAGAGTGGGACTAAGATGAGTTCCGACAACGCTATCATTTGTCAAAGGAGACCGTATCAGGGTTTTGGAAAGAGATAAGTGTATATATATATATATATATATATATTCGTGGCATGTTGAAAATGAAATAAAATTAAGCAAACAAGTATTAGGTATATCTTGTAATAGGTTATGGTTATATCCATAACCATGTTGTCAGTGACTTGTTGCAAGCAATAGGTATATTTTATCCAATCTTATCCCCATATGTTTTAACAAACATACATGTAATAAACGAATAAACCTTTATCGGAAAATATACGCAGCACAAAATGGGTCATTATGTATAGAAGTACAGAAACATGCTGAAGTAGTAAACATTCGATATTGCTAATAGTGGGGGCAGTGTTGAATTTTCATTTCGTTAAAGCATTATGAGAGGAAAGTAACAAGCTGTAAAGCAAACAATGAAAAAAACAGTCCTTTAGGTTATGCAATTTGTACTATGTCCAAATTGTTATTGCAAACACTGTTCACATATGTAATGTAGATAGTTTCATGTGCAATGCCATAATAAATTTGCCTTAATGAATAACAAATCGCTAACTATATTGTGGTTTTCTGCAGTATGTGCGCTGTCTCAATGAAAATTGAAGAATGACTTCTCATTCTTGTCATAACTATGACAGATGGTGCAAATTCAGTATACAATTACATTTTATACAAATTGAACACGTAAACAATATTATAACATGCTCATCTTGTATCCTGCGGTATTTAATTGAAGTCATTGAGTTGTTCCATTAGGTTTTTCAATCAAGGGCACAGTGCTGTCACTGAAATATGGTCTTTTGATTATAAAGTGCCAGGAAGAAATATCGGTTTTGTATAAACTTTTTTCTTTAACCTTGCCTTTATTTGTGGCTGACTTGTAATTTGTGGACCTTTCCTCTTTGCATATACCCCTGTGAAATGTAATTCATATAACAAGAGGTGATTTATGCATAAGGATAAACTACTAATCAAATCATTGTAGCCAAAGTATAACATTTGTGCAATACTATTATCAGAATTAATTGCAGTGGTGTGACCTTATTTTAAAAAATTTTTGACTGGAAATCTCTTGGGTTTCATAATTTAGCAAAGCACTCCATAGGGTTGTGATACCGTGTTGAGCACTTGACAAGTAAATTGGTATGGCAACCATAGTTGAAAGTTTTCTTAATATTTGTTTCACTCAATTTCTTTTCCTGATTATTATATTTTTCATTTTGTAACAATATTTGTTTGTTGAGCTGAAAAACTTTTCTAGCTCCTCACCCTCCCCCTGTAGCACAACTTAGAATCCACTGCCATAAAATGTTATTAGTCGGAACAAGAAATAATTTAAAAAATTAACTGTAAGTAAACTTTTGTTGTAGGATTAACCCCTGGTAATCTAAACCGAACGAAGCTGGTACACTAATAAAATATTGACCTATCTAGCTCCTTCAGCTCACTGAAAATTGCACCTTTTGCCTCATTTTACCAAAATAAAAAGCAATTAATGCAATAAAGGATACAACCAATTGAGAATTTTTCCACCCACAATCCTCAGTTTCAAACGAAAGCAATCCTTCTGCATAAAATGTTATTGCCGTTTCCATAATCATATCACTCTGTGCAGTATAAGGATTAGTCATTACTGAAATGTTTTCACACATAATAGTAAATCACTATATTGAACAAGTTCACTTACTTTTAATAGTGTAATTTGAAATCAATGAACCTGATGCACCTGGAACCATTTTTAAATATTAGTCACCTTCTGGCAATTATGTTCACAAACAAAACTAAAGGAAGTTTTTGTCTTTTCAGAAACTCCTGTGTTCCTGCTATGGAGCAATTATTGATGACACTGCGTTTCTATGCAACTGAAGGGTCATACACTACTGTAGGTGACATTAGTGGTGTGCAAAAGGCAATAGCAGGCCGAGTCATCAGCAACGTTACGGCTGCCATTGCCTCATTAAGGCCACAGTACGTTTCATTACCTAAGACTAGAGAAGCCATACGGAATGTCCTGTGCAAGTTTTTTTATATTGCAGCATTCTCAAGAGTGATAGGTGCCATTGACTGCAGTCATGTTCGTATCAAATCTCCGGGTGGTGAAGATGCTGAACATTTTCATAACCGAAAAGGATATTTTTTGTTTAATGTTCATACATTACTTGATGCTGATCTTGTGATCAGAAACATTGCAGCACTATGACCTGGTTCTGCTCATGATCCTACTATTTATAACCATTTGAGACTGAGGAATCGAATTGAAAACAATAAATTTGGAAATAGAGTGGTGGTATGTGATTCTGCATATGCAGTAGGCATGTATCTGTTTCCTCCCCTGGGGGCTCCACAACCAGCAGAGGAGCAGATCTACAATGAATCACAAATCCGACCAAGGAACATTGTGGAAAGGTGTTATGGTGTCTTAAAAGCAAGGTTCTCACTTCTGTCTTTGGGGAACCTGACAGATATTAACTGGGTTCAGAACATAATTGTAACCAACAAACAGTGAGATCAGAAAAGAAGAATTTCTAATGGGATATTCATATAAAAAGTTCTAAATAAAACATATCATTACAAGTCAAGATCCTCTTCAACAGCATCATTTTTCATATCTGAAGATTCTTGAACATACATTATACTGGGGAGTTTTACATCTCTTGTAATACTTACTTAAATTTCATCAGACATCCAGATTCTCTATATTTTTAGGATTCCTTTATAGCCCAAAAAATTCCAGGTTTTGCTGTTGGTTCTTCTTAGGTTTTTGTCCAAATTATAGGAAACTTATCCATAAACATGCAGATTTCTTACAGGCGGTACATATTGAAGCCATCTCTTGAAGGTATTTGATTAAAGCTCTCAAATGGGATCTGTTTCAAAGATATTTGACCATACCGAGATTCAACTGTATTGGAACACCACAGTGAAGCGAAAAATTATTAAATTTTAGATGAGTCGCATTTTTTACACATCTGCTTCACTTTCGTACCTATTTTGAGGACATGTTTCGCAAATCTTCGTTTGCATCTACGGCTCTTGTGCGACTGACGCTAGCTCCAGCGGTGTGGGTAATTCTGGAGTTGTTGCTGCCATCTGTTGATTTAGTGATGAACTGAAATGTGGGATTCTCTTCTAGCGGGATTTCAAAGTTCATTAGTTGGTTTTTATGTTTTTCTATGTATATCCTCTCCCATATGACGAGTTCACTATGTTTTTGTACGTATTTTAGTAATTCTGTGCTATCTTCAATTTCATGATTTTCAGACCAGAAATGAGCTGCTATAAGCTCCTGGTGCCTTTATAACAGTGTTTCTGCAAGAAGGACAAGCCTGAGAGCCTCAAAATTGAGATCCATACACCTCTAAATGTCAATGAATTGGAGAAAATGATACCACTATGTAAAAGGTTCTGCTCAAGAGAACTGTTAGAACGATGTACTAGAGGAAAGACTCAAAATGCAAAAGGAAGTCTTCAAGTGTAATTTGGAATATTTGCCCCAAGAAGGTATTTGTTTCAGCAAAAAAAAGTTAACATGGCTGAGGCAGGAGCTAAACCCCTTGTAAATGAAGCACAACTTTTGACTGAACTGGCAAAGAAGTCAGAAATTCTCCTCTTTCCAGCAAAATAACTAAATGCAGAGATGAATGTCATGTCAAGCGGAGTGCTCGACGACACTTACATATAGAAGTCAAAAGGATGAATACAACAAGAGTGTCAAATATCAAAGAAGTTTCAAGGCTCCAAAATTTCAAATAGCTTTTTCTCCATATAACAATTTTTGTGCTTTGGGGTAAACATTTTTGCAGTAAATAATGATCAATAAATTTAAAATTTTCTGAATATGTAGAATATGACTTGTGCACTGGTTTGTTAATCACAGTCCTACAAAAAACGTCTATGATTTTTTTCTTTGTAATTATTAGGAATACTGCTTTTTATTCTCTTCTAAAAAGAAAAAGATTCATATTTTTATTAATACTAATATTTTGGAAAGCTAATGCACAGTTTTATTGCATAGGCAACTGAAACTAGCAAACCACATTTCAGGCCCCTGATTTAATTCTAAACTCAAAAAATATATACCCTTTGTTACCATTCAATTGTTTCAGAAAACAGGATAACTAATTTTTAGTTTCAAAACTATTTTATATAGAGCAGTGAAACCTACACCAACAGTGTATCATGGCAGGTGTAAGTCAATCTAAAAATTGCATTCAAATTGGTTAATTAGGAAAAAGCTCCATTTGGTACCATAGCGTCCCCTTAAGCAATGCTTTATTTCTTTTAATTCTGGAGATGAAATCATAAGAATTATTTCTGCCTTTGCATTTAAATCATCCATTTCCCATTTCATGTTTTCTTTGGCGTCATTTGGCGGCTTGGTTTTTTCTACCATAACATAACCCAAAAGTCCAATGCGAGTGAGCATGGCTTTTGCTTACATCTTCCATGTATCATAATTGTCTTTCTTTAGAGGATTTATTTATTTTTGTAATTTACGACCTCCAACCTTAAGTCATATCGGACAATGAATGATATTTGTGAAATGATGCTCAAAGAGTTCCGTGGTCCATACAGCTTAGAGTTACCTGACATTCGTGTTTTAGGATAAAGGAAAGCCCTGGAAAGAACCTTATCCAGGTAACTTAGCCTAACCAAGATTAGAACTCGGGACCTCTTGAACGTGAGGGAGATGCTCTACCATCTATGCTACCGAGGCATGCCTCTTTATTTAGATGATCAACATAACAAACAGAGGCATTTTTGAACATTTTTTATAGACTTTTCTTTTTGACATACAATTTTGCAGAAGTAAAATGTGAGGGATACTTATGTAATCAGCAGAACAAAAAGTAAAACAACTTTTTCCCTCACAATATTATTTACTGCTTTCTTTTCACATATTTTACACTTTATACACACCGGAAACGATCTGCGCCCGTTACCTGTTGTATTTGTTTAGTAATGAAGCTTATATTGTACTCAATTACACATATAAAAGGATGCAGTAATAAAGATTAATTGAAGCCAACATTTTCAGTGTGTGCAACTTGTTTACACAAAAATAAAAGCTTGTCAAGTATTCACTATAAAACGGGCTACACAACATCAACAGAACTGAGTCCTTGAGCGTGTATAATGTCTTTCCTTGCCAACATATTTTGAAATCCTTTTGAACAAATCTGTGGAATCCTTGATGCGTAGGCTTCTGTTCTTAGCCAGAGTGTTGTATTTATTCACTAATGATTTTGATAATTTATATATAAGTGCACTGATGTCATTTACTATTGATATCATTTAGTTTATATTATGCATTTCCACTCACTCACTCACTCACTCTTTGCTTATATGTAATAAAACTCAGAAACAATTATCACTATTAAAGAGAGTGGCAGGCTAGAAATGGTGGAGCACTGTACAAACTTTAGACAGTTTTTACAAGATGTATATTAAACCAACACTTATTTTGTAGATATATTAGTAACAACAAATATAGAAAAACTTAAAATTCTCCAAAATCAAATTCTTCATCTCATAACTGGAGATGTCAAAACTAACTCAGTAGCTGCTCTACAATTTTTAACAAACAATCCAACAGTTGATCTTTGCACTGAAAAGGCAGCCATGGAGCAATATAACAATTATTCAGATTACCTTAAAGTGACTGCGAAAAAGGAAAAGCACAAATAAACCTAAAAGTCCAACAAAGTTTTCTTACTAAAGTCAAAGATATCCAACAAAATAAAAACTTCCCTACTTAAAAGAAAACTTACAAACATGTATGAACCCCTTAGAACGGTTTGATATTGAACCGTAAATACACTTAGCTGTAGAAGGGACAAAATATGATATCCTACCATATATGGCCTGAAAGAACAGACAATAGAAATAATAAATTTATAAACACATAGCCAATGAATGGCTACATGTTTACACTAACAGCTTCAGATTACCAAAATATAATATTTGAGCTGCCACTGGTTCAGTGTGCCCACTTTTATCTTTCTAGAAAAGATTAGGTATAAATGCTGCAAATTTTGATGCAGATATTTTGACAATCCTTTAGAGCTCAAAAAAATCTATCCATAAATTTCAAAAACCTGAAATATCATCTAACTCTAAAGTAGATATTGTATCCTATTATAGCCATAATACCTCATATAACACCAAAAATCCTAAATATTGCAGAAGGTCATAAAATCTTATATCAATAACTTTAAATAAAAGATTAACACCGAAGTGAGTACCAGCACATTACTGAACATATCATAATAAGGCAGCTGACTTTCTAGCTAAGAAAGGCAGTAAAATTCATTTAAATTCACTTGAACCGCTATATTATCACACTATCAAAATAATATATGAACATATAATCAAAAACTTGAAGATAATACGTTACAAACAAAAGGAAACCTATGGGAAAAGTTATGCAACAGCATGACTTAACAACTTTCAGACTTTTAACAGGCTACGATGTCTCAATAAACATTTATTTAGGACTGGTATAGTAAGATCTCTTCTGTGTCCTTTCTGTATACTAAAGGAGCATATGCATGCAAAACACCTACTCCGCTGCGCAAACTTTAGTCAACATACTAACGTAACATTAAAATATCGCAATGAAGGAGAGCCAATGGCTTCACTGCAAACTCCTTAAAATTAGATTCCAACGTTATACATAAATGTTCTGTTTCATATAAAGAATAACAAAGAGGTATTCAGGGGTGAAGCATGGAATGATGTATATGAAAGTATGCCTGCATACAGTTAGCAGGAAACAAGTTTCGAACCCAAGGCCATGAGGGGCAGATATAGAGGAGTTGCTTCCCTAAATATCATACCTCACTTCACCACTGGATGCGTTGCAATGTTTGCTCACCACTGTAAGCATAATTCACCAGTTAACATTGAAAGAGCTTTGGAACTATAATAAGTTTTATTAAATAAACTTATACAAAACATTGTTTTATACTTTAAATATATTTTTAATGTAGTAGTTATTCAAACATTTATTTAACACTGAAGTTAAAAACTGTGAAGCAAGTATTCATTGCTAGAAAGAAATGTATATATATGTAGTGGATACTCCTGTTTTCAAAAAAATGAATTAGAAAACAACAGATTTAATGGGTAAAAGATGTGACCCATGATTATAAATTTATTTATGAATTATGCTATGTTTGAACCCATTGTGGATGTAATTCATATTATAACGTGTGTTATATTCACAAGCTATAATATGAATTTCTCATGAATAGTGATGTGTCTGAAATACCTTAAGGTATGTCACTCTTATGGGCACGCATATAAGGACAGTTCAATTAACTTGATATGAAATAGTCAATTCAGTTCAGTACCAAATAATATAAATATCACAACTTTAAATTAACAGTACATAAACATATATATTCAAGACATATATAGGTTATATCAAATATTAATTTGTAATCTAATATAGATATTAAATAGTTGTTTGCCTGCCTAGGTAGGATGGATGGTAGCATGTCTGTCTCATGTTCAAGAGGTCCCGAGTTCAAATCTCAGTTAGGGTGAGCTACCTGGATAAAGTTTTCCCGGGCGTTCCCCTATCCTGAATGACAAATGTCGGATATCTCTAAGCTGTAGGTTCATTTGAGCATCATTTCATCCATTCCGCTCATCGTCCACTACTAAACCTTGGAGTACATGAATTACAAAAAAATAGGTTGTAAAGTTTTAATTCGTGTTCATTTTTTGAAAAATGTGCTGCATTATTCTACTTTCATCTGTGAGAAGTATAACGTACTATTCTTACATTTTAATCTACAGATGTATTAAGCAATATATTAAGGTGATTTTGTGAAGCAGTTTGAACATTATATCCATCAGGTACATATGTATATATGTTCTATGTATGCATCATATCATTTGTATTTCCATCAAACATTCAGTAATTTATGCCTTGGATTGTGGTACAGTGTTTGAAATTCATTTGTACTGAATATAGTTGTAATCCTACTGTTATGAATTAAACTACAACCTTCAGTGTTTGTGACTTCAAAAGTTCAAATATCACATCCATGCTCACAAAATAAACCAAAGCTATTTGCTTCAAACTGTACCATCTTACAAGAAAAATATCACCGTGGCTCATTTCATTAGGCACTAGCTTGCTACTGCGAGATTGTGGATAGAGAATATCCTCTGATGCAAACTGATGTAAACCAACAGTAAGTACAAAAAGTATTTCTTTCCATCCAAAAAATGGATGCTGAAATGTAATTGGAAAATATGTCTTTGAAACTCTCTGAATCAAATAAAAAAGACAACATATTTTTAGAGTTACATACATGCAAGAGCGTTCCCCTGTATAAAATACTAAATATGTTCTAAGGTTCAGCATTTATAAATGTGCAAAAAAGAAATTAAGAAAAGAAAGGAAACAATTCCCAGACAGGTAAGTTAATTGCACTGAAGTTTTTTCATTTAAAGCTTTGAACAATTACTGTGCTGAGTATAATTAAATTCTTAAACTACTTTTATGACTTATGAAATGTATAACCTGGAAATGAGCTATTTTCTGTTATTAGTTGACTTCTCAAACAAACATTTCCCAATTGAAAACTCATTCATTCATACTTTGTATAACACTACGTAGCAGAAAGAGGAAGATTTTCTTTCCACCAAAAAATTAAACTAAGGTTTCACTGGAAATACACGTTTTGATATCCTCTGAATCCCCTAAGGTATAGTTTCTGTATAAAGCTCACTTTTTTGTAATTTTACGTCCTCCAACGTTAAGTCATATCGGACGGTGATTGAAATGGATGAAATGACGTTGAAATGTTTCCAGGGTCCATGGAGCTTAGAGCTACCCGACATTCTTATTTAAGCATAAGGGAAAACTCCGGAAAATAACTTATCCAGGTAGTTCACCCTAACCGAGATTCGAACTCGGGACCTCCTGAACGGGAGGCAGATACGCTACCATCTACGCTACCGAGACGGGCAATGCTTCCCTTTTGACATGTGTGTAAGGCTACACCTCTCTGTATTTCTGCCTAATTAGGAACTGCACTTTTACACCCTAATTTTGAGAGACTACTTTTGCATTATAATTTTGATGAACTGGTGCATAGAAAATTGAGTATAAAAGGTTATGTGAGGTAACACAACGTGTATTTTCTCTTTACTGCACCCCTATAGTATTTCTGGCCTAAGGTAGTATGCTAGCAACTCATTCGCGAGGTCGTCGATTCAAACTCGGTGAAGGGAGATGGACTTTTTCGTAAAAATCCTTAGTATGGCTTCCTTTGGAAGGGAAGGGAAGTCAGTGGCCCCGTGATGTAGATTTATGGCATCTAAAACAACCCTAACATTGATAAAGTGTTCTCTGAGGAAACTTAAGCAGTCTTTTATCTCCGTATAAAATGGGACACTGAGAACCGCAGCAGTTGCATAGGTTCTGAGTTGTGCAAACAACAATTTTCATAACTTCAATGATTTAACTTGAACCGAAAATAAAGCTGCAGGAGAGTTCGTAATGTATGATAATGTAGTGTGTGTAAAATACTGGAGGTAAATACAAAAATGCTCTTTTCATAATTTTGAGTGAACTGGCACTGTTGCTACTGTTCTCAAGTTCTAATATGCTACAAAATACTGGAACATGTACATTAGCTTTCTCTCTATAGTACTTCTAAGCCCTGACTAGCTAAATATACTTCTGCAAATAACAAAACGGACTGTAATAAACGATTGTAAGCATTAAGTTTGTGCACAGCTAGGAGTATGAAACTCCTGTAAAAACGTTAACGGAAGTGATTGACTCACTGTTATAATATTCCGTATTCTTATTGTATAAGAGCTGCCGTTACAAATTCTCCGTTCGTTAACATAGCATATCGTAATGATTTGCTTTTCAACGAAGAGCGTTGTGCTAGTGTATGTTAATTTAGCACTGATATTGGCGAATTTTCTTAAGTTTCCTGTGCAGTCATATACTACTGTTTAGGTGAAAGTTTTTATTTTCCTACCTGATTTGCACGCGATGATTGTTCATGCAGAAGTTCTGTTGCACGGGTACTGATACGCGATGATGTGGTTATCTGCTGTAAATTATATTACATTATTAATTAAATTAAATTATTATTAAATTATCTCGAAGCTGGATTCTGGAACTTACTTCGGCTGCTGTTTTGTTCGCATGAGATCCAGCTTCAGGGTACGGTCGCAGATGAAAAGCGATGATACATGTGTATGAAGATGAAATAAATTTCAATACTTTCCTTTCCATCTTGCATTTGTAATTTAGTTTACCCTTTTGAACAAGTAATAACCTTCGAAGAATGTCGATATTATGTAAAACATTATGTTGCTTTCGCTACGATTTGTACACCGCGTCAGTTTCTAGAGATTTCTGGACCTTCACACACGTACGTCCGTTCCTTATGATGCTCAAACGCAAAAGGAAGATACTAGCTTCAACCAATTTGGTGCAAATGGTTCTGTCGTTGCTATAGCAAATCAACATCTTTCTATTGGTCCACGTCATAATTCGTTTGCGTAAAATTCATGGCCACATATAGTATATTACCATCTCTCTTCTTTAATTAGTTCTCAAACCACATAAAACCCAAAATAACATTTCTTTAGAAATTCTTAAAACATTATAGTTATTAAAGCTATTGCCTAAGCTCAGTTCACTGAAATCATAAATAATTTTGAAGGAAATATGTAAAATAACTGTTTCAAAGTTTGGAAGTGAATTTTCGTTTAAACAATAATATGTTTATTCACTGCTGAAAAACTGAAATTTAATTAAAATTTTGGGCTTAAAAATATGGTGGCCTTTTGACTAGTCTTATAGCCATATTTTACCGCACAATACTGAGCACAAAACATGTACTTAAGATGCGCATTGTATATTAAATGAATTTTACGTTTCTGCTTTTATTTCACATAGGAAGCTTTCCAGTCGCAGCATTCGCGGGAAACTTCGGTACTACCCGCACAAAGTCAGCTTCTGTTGAAGACCCCATAGTTTAGCTCTCCCTAATGTTGATTTTAAGGAAGGATTTATAGCTAAGTAATATATCTCAAAACAACGAATGAAACGTCAAATATCAAAGCTCAATATACAGAGGCCAACATAAATATTCGAACGTAAACATGTTTATTACTTATAATATTTTAAAGCTGCTCATTATAAGCATACATAAATAAAACTGGTACAAAATAAACTTGTGTCCTTAATTAAACATATAAACTCATAAGTAACAACTTAAACTAATTTGCACTACAAGAAGAAATAAAGCGGTTACTTTACATCTGATGACACCATAAACTTTTAACCAGTTTCTTTGATAATCGAATAAACTCAAATAGTCTGTGATTTGTATTGAGTGTGAGCGTATTTACATGCTAATTTTGTAGCAGTACGGGAGGATTTGGAAGATTGACGACGCTCACTAGCCCCGGGCTTTAACCATTACGATTCAACAAACTGGACGATATCACACAGGACTGTGCAATAAAATAATGGCACCTATAAACGAATGTGTAAAAATGTGAAAATGTTCACGTAAAGTAACTATATGGCTATTTCGCTAAAATTATTCTTATTAAGTCTTTTATTCCCTTAGAGGGATTCAGGTATTGAGGTAGTGTTTTGTTTTGTTGATTGGTTACCTAGAAGATCTTGAAGATTATCAAGCTGATACAACTGAGCGAAACATTATATTTAAAAACAGTTTCATTTAGCTTTAATTAATTGTGTTCTTGTGTTTGTTTAGTGTTTCGTTTTATTATTCTCGTTCAATATAAGTTTAACTTTTCATTAGTTTAATTCCGTTTTCGTTCGTGTTAAGTTGATTAAATATTTTACTTTGCTTTGTGCTGGTAAGTTAGTTTATATACTATTATAATATATTATAATATATTATAATTACGAAAATACGACTCCATAAGGAATTTAAGTGGAGCATCACATTAACATAATATTAAGTACATATGGATATAGTTATTACCACTATTTAAAACTGGCTCATATCATTACATACATTTAACAACTTTTTCCTGAGACTGGAAAGCATTGCTTCTACACAAGGAATCTTTCTTTCGAAACGATGTGCGTTCTTTCGACAAATCAGAAGTCGAAGTGTTTGAAATTACGAAATGCTAATAAGTGCGCGAGATGCGATTTCGAAAGAATTTGGCCAACTAAATTCTAAAAAACATATCCCGTGAAGCCACTTTTTATGTGAGAATGTATTTCTTATCTCCACAAATTTATTTCCATGATTATTGGTTGCACATATCTAAGAAATTACTATCGATATGTACATGAAAATTTTCAGGAATGTTCTTAAAACCTTTATCTTTAATAATACCCATTATTATTTTTAGCCCGCCTCTGTGGCGTAGATGGTAGCATGTCTGCCTCACGTTCAAGAGGTCCCGAGTTCAAATCTCGGTCAGGGTGAGTTGCCTGGACAAATTTTTTTTCCCGGGGTTTTCCCTTATCCTTCAAGAGGAATGTCGGGTAACTCTAAGTTCCAAGGAACCTGGACTTATTGAGGATCATTTCATCCAATTCATTCACCGTCCCATATAACAACGTTGGGGCGGACGTAAATTAAAAAATAACATTATTATTTAAAAATTGTGTACTGATAATTTCTTATAAATTTTTAGTTTTTGTAAAAAAGGCACTGCAATTCCAGAAAATTTTATGTTTTAAACGAGTACTATCAATATCAGAGAAAAATCCTGTGTTATTTTTAATACTCTTATGAGTGCGCTTAACTTACATGAAAAATTCATGTTTTAGTTGGTTAGTTTTTTAAAAAAGTGTACCGGAACCGGAAAAATGAGAAACTGAGCAAAACAGCTTTAAAGTTTATATACTCTATACTGACTTCTCACATGAGTCAGAAAATTCCTGCTGCATAGTCTGGATCCTCTGTATTCTCACTTAATATTTTAAAGTTTCTCTTCATTCTTCTTGCCTTCTTGACCAGTTCTTCAACAATTTTACCTGCTCTCAGGACTTGCAGTTCATCAATTTCTGTATATGACTACTATCATGATTATCACATCTATTGTGTGAGCTGAGCCTACTAACCTCAGTATTACATGTGGTTTCACTATGTATTGTATTTATAATTTCTACATTCACTGTCCTGTTTTCTGTAAAGCGATTGCCTGTAAACTTCCTCTTGCCAAATGTTTTTGACCTACCCATATCATATATTCACCAATGACTAGTACAAAATTGTATTCAGAACAAATAGCTGTTCACATACAAGGCCAAACACATAAGAACTAGCATCATTTTAGTTGCAGTGGTACCAGCAGAAAATTAGTTCAGAACGATCTGTTCGGTATTAGAGAAGTTAAGCTCGATATTCTGAAAGCTTTCGAAAAGAGGGCAAAAAAACTTAACTCTCACTAATATAATTAGTATATTAGGTATAAACGTTGCTCCAATGAACTCTTAACTATATATGTGTAATCTAGAGGGATGACATACAATATCAAAGTGAAAAAAGTAAATTTTAACCCCAAGTGCAGTACTTTCTCACCTTAACCTGAATATTCTGCTATTTTGTATAAATAATTGCCTTCCACTGAGCATTATAGCTGTAATATTCTTGGAAGTTAATTAGTCTTTCACACTGGCCGTAGTTAGGCTAAATTGTGGAAACGTAGAGTCAGACTGAAAAATTTAATGCCATAGCCGGGATTTGAACCACGGATCTTCTGGTTTCCGTCCTGCCGCACTACCATTGTGCTACTATGGCCAACGTGCCGATATAACATTAAATTCTCCAACTGACTCGTATTTTCCCGGTAAACCACTTGGGAGTTTTCAAACACATGAGACTACCAATGGCGAATTACTATATTGTAAGTACTTTAAGGCCCGGGCTTTATAGTTAACCACTATTAGGTGAATTAATCGAAATTAATTGTCCTTTCACACTGGCCGTGTGTAGGCTAAATTGTGGAAACGTAGAGTCAGACTGAAAAATTCAATGCCATAGCCGGAATTTGAACCACGGATCTTCTGGTTTCCGTCCAGCTGAATTTTTCGGTCTGACTCTACGTTTCCACAATTTAGCCTACACACGGCCAGTGTGAAGGAACAATTAATTTCCATTAATTGACCTAATAGTGGTTAACTATAAAGCACGGGTCTTAAATTACTTACAATATAGTAATTCGCCATTAAGGTAGTTGTCTCGTGTTTATGAGAACTCCTAAGTGGTTTACCGGGAAAATACGAGTCAGTTGGAGAATTTAATGTCATATCGGCACGTTGGCCATAGTAGCACAATGGTAGTGCGGCTGGACGGAAACCAGAAGATCCGTGGTTCAAATCCCGGCTATGGCATTTAATATTCTTGTTAAAAATGAATAATTACGCCTTTAATGTTAGTTAAAAGTTTAAGAAACTTAGAAAGTGTGAGATCTCTCAAAGTGCCTTTGAGGTTATGCAACACATCTCTATTCCCTTTCCCTCAAGTTGGAAATCTAAAAGCTTCTTATTGTAGGAGTTACAAGAAGTCTAGATTAATGCATTCTTAGTTATGGAAAACCAGGAAAGCACATCGAAAGGTTATTGTAATGCAGTGTCTTTGTACTCATAGAAATGGCAATATTAAGAAATTCCGTAGAAGAACAGTGTAACAAAAAAGAGCACCACGGCAGCTGTGTATATAAGTTTTAAATGAAGATACCAACAACTATGTACACAACAGAGCTCCATCTATTTAAAAGGAGAACACCAAAACTCTGTAAATGCAACTATTTAATAAGAATTTGTAAAGCTGTATAGTGTGGCATGCTTTATTTCCTGCACAAGTTTACAATTAGATATTCAGAGAATAAATGATAAACGAAACAGGCGAAATAATGCTCAAATGAGCCCAGAATCCACAGAGCTTACAGTTATCTGACATTCATCTTCCAGGCTAGGAGAAAACCCCGGAAAAGTCCTTATCCAGATAACTCCCCATGACCGAGATTCAAACTCGCAACCTTGAACCTGAGGTTAAAAAGAGGTGAGCTGATGTGGCCAAAGTCTGATGTGGCTAACTGGATTGAGAGTCTCTCACCCTGGACTTTCTTCCAGAACTAATTCCAAAGACTTTCATTGAAGCAATATTAGAAACTCTCTGAGGGGCTTCATATGCCTGACCTCAAATTCACTTATATTGTTCATTTCTGTCACCAGGATTTATATTTCAGTTTTGAAAGCCATTTATTAAATGAAAAACTAAAGCTTTATTCTACTCAAATTTCATATAAGAGGATTCTAATAGCATATATTGTGCAGGAGGGGGAATGTGAGCTCTCAAAATCTGTATGTCCTGTAACACCCCTTTATACAGTGTTTCCTCTGCTTATCAAGTAGAAACAGTTAAAAAATATCCAATTCATCAAGTTATGATAAAATTTAAGTGAGGGTGGAACCCTCGTCTTCCATATATGTATCTTCGATGCAACAGCATACCCTGCTTTTAGGGATTTCAACACATTTAAAGACTTATTGCAATAAAATATAATAATTTGTTACAAACTTCACTTTCTAGGAACTTAGTAAGTTCATAAAAAATGAAAACCGAAAAACTTTTTTTTTTCAGATACACCAACCATGGGAGAGAAAGATGTGATATCAAGGGTACTCAATGATCTTTTGAGCACAAATTACACCACCAGAGTGCAAGCACAGGTATGTGTCCAATATGTATTACCTATGTTTTATATTAAATATATAATAAAGTGAACTGTTTATTATGGTACTTAAGGCATTTAATCTTGTGTGCAAGAAAATATGAGGACAGTTTATACTTGCAGTATATTGGACTACTGGATGGACTAGTTGGAAAATTTTATTATTGTGTGTGAAACATTTGCTATATGGGTGTTTGCAGGAGGCCTATGATAACATGGAAGTTGAGGCTAAACTTTTGGCTCTACTTGCCTCCATTAGGAGTATTAAATTTGGAGATCAGCAGCGTAAGATGGCCACTGATCTTTTAAAAGAGCTGTGTATCACAGATTTGGAGGAGTTGTTTCTGAAGGTAAGACTTGAAAGCAGAGAATGACTATGTTTTATAGATGAGCGTGTGGTTATCTTTTGTTTCATTGAGACACCACCCTAATAATGCCATAATGTTGGCAATCATGCACACTCGAAACTGCAAATGCTGAACAAATGAATGCTCAAGACCTATAAATTTTGAACACATGTATGTGGAGTAGATATTGTCACCCGAGCGTTGGAACACCCTATAGACCAGCTGAGAGCGGGAAGCAGGGGAGGTCGGTGTTAGCCACGTCCCCCCTCGTTTGTCTTATAGTGGTGACAGGAGTTGGCTGGGAGAAAAAACATCACTGCGCCGTCTCTTTCTGTTCCACCTGTGTTCTCGAACTTACGGCATATTTCATCTAATGGAGAACCTTCCAGATCGGCAAGCGGTCCCTATATAAGCAACACTTCGTGCAAGAGGAGTCAGTCAGAGTTCTTGGCAATCAGCGTAAGAGTTCAGTGCTAGGACGGGAAGACTGTGTATGCGCATCGGAGTTTACGTAATCGCGAGTGCAAGTGTAACTTTAACGGACGAACTGGTGAATTGCAATTGTGTGCAGTACGTAATTCTGTGTAATTGGCAAGTGTTAAACTGTAAGTCGGTGGAAATAAAGAACATTGTTGAGTTGGTGTAATTGGACTTTTCATTTCACGAACCCACAAAGTCACAATTGGTGTCAGGAGTGCGACATAACACAATGGAGGCAGCATTAGAAAAGATTTTAGCGGAACTGAAAGAAATGAAGACGGCAAATGAAAACCTCGCTGCAAAAACAGAAGCGGCAAATAACAACCTGGCCGCGGCACTGAAACAAATGAAGACGGCCAACGACAATATCACCGGGAAGATGGAAGAAATAAAGAGCGAATTGACCACAGAAATCAGGGCAGCGAACGACAGTCTGGCCACGGAAATGAAGGAGGCGAACGAGGTCCTCGCCGCCAAGTTTGAGGAACGGTTGGCCGGCTTGAGGGATGACGTCACGAATCTGGGCAAGCGGATGGGTCAAGTAGATGACCGCCTTAATGATTTAGAGGAAAAGGCCGACAACATCGCAAAACCCCTCAACCGCCTGACGGAGGAACACCGACCTTATGTGTGGACAGAGGACGCCGAAAACGCTTTCCAGCACCTAAAGGAGACCCTGTGCAGTGCTCCAATTTTGGGTTTCCCACAACCGGGTGGCGCCTTCATTGTGGACACCGACGCTAGCGACCATTGCATTGGAGGTGTCCTATCGCAGATCCAGGACCGCCATGAGCGGGTGATAGCCTACTACAGCAAGACGCTATCCAAGGCAGAGAAGAACTACTGCTTCTCCCGAGGAGAATTATCGGCGGTAGTAAAGACCTTGGAGCACTTCCATAAGCACCTGTACGGTCAGCCATTCCACCTGAGAACTGACCATTCCGCACTAACCTGGCTATTGAGCTTTAAGAACCTGGAAGGCCAGACGGCACGTTGGGTACAGAGGCTGCAGGAGTACGACTTCACCTCGGAACATCGTAGAGGGAAGAGCCACGGTAACGCAGACGCCATGTCCCGAAGACCCTGTACAGTAGAGTGCGGCCAGTGCACAAGAGTGGAAGGGAAGGAGCGTGCAGCAGTCCGAATAGTTGTGGCAGTGCCTGCGGACGGCTGGGATAGCGCAGCCCTGAGGAGGGAGCAGCTGGCGGACGCAGACTTGGGGCCACTCTTGAGGGAAGTGGAGGCAGGGACAAGACCAACCTGGGAGGACATCGCACCAAGGGGCGCAACCTACAAGTCGTACTGGGCCCAATGGGACTCGCTGAAGACCAGAGAGGGCGTGCTGTTCCTAGTATGGGAGTCACCCGATGAGAAGGCGCAGAGAGAACATTTGGTACTTCCCCGGATTAAGGTCCCGGAAGTCTTGGAGGAAGTGCACGCCAGTACTTCAGGAGGACACCTGGGAGCGAACCGAACGATTCATAAACTACGGCAGCGCTACTGCTGGCTGAGACTCCGAGCAGATGCTGGTGGTACACCTGGACCACCTGGCACGCTGCGATGGTGCTGTCCGAGGCGACCAGCTTTGAGGAGGAAGTAGTGTCAACCGAGTATTGGAACACCCTATAGACCAGCTGAGAGCGGGAAGCAGGGGAGGTCGGTGTTAGCCACGCCCCCCTCGTTTTTCTTATAGTGGTGACAGGAGGTGGCTGGGAGACAAAACATCACTGTGCCGTCTCTTTCTGTTCCACCTGTGTTCTCGAACTTACGGCATATTTCAGCTAATGGAGAACCTTCCAGATCGGCAAGCGGACCCTATATAAGCAACACGTCATGCAAGAGGAGTCAGTCAGAGATCTTGAAAATCAGCGTAATAGTTCAGTGCTAAGACGAGAAGACTGTGTATGTGCATCGGAGTTTACGTAATCGCGAGTGCAAGTGTAACTTTAACGGACGAACTGGTGAATTGTAATTGTGTGCAGTACGTAATTCTGTGTAATTGGCAAGTGTTAAACTGTAAGTCGGTGGAAATAGAGAACATTGTTGAGTTGGTGTAATTGGAATTTTCATTTCACGAACCCACAAAGTCACAATATTTACCAGAATGTTTATGGTTCAACTCCCAATTAAATGTTTTCGTACTCACTTATGTCCTCTATTTCATGGGATAATCACTAACTGTCATGATCCCTGGCTTACAGCAGAACTCCCTTCCTTATTAAATGTGTAAAAGTGTCCTATCATCCAACATGACCCTCTGCTTGCTCTCCACATACTTTGAAAGGAGGAGCAAAATCAGAACTTTATGGAAACACTTGTCCGTTATGGGAGTAAATTTATCGTTATTTGATTGTTCTTATTGTTCACATGGTGTCCATATATATGTTATTCATTAATTTTAAGATACTGTGGCAGAAAAAGAATAATTCACAGGTGAAAGCAATACATCACAATATAATTCTGTATTTGTGTGACTGCAAGCAAATATTATGCTAAGGAGTAGAATAAAAGTGAAACAGAAAGAGTGTTAATCTAGTGAGGGGTATGTTGGAAACGATATCAAGGTTATGAGGCTTTAAAAAGAGAACAATTATTACTCTTGAGATCAATTTATGTTAATTTATGCATATTGTTATGAATTTTTTCTTTTAGAATATAAATTAACATGTATGGCCTTCACATCTAATTATCCTTTCTCTCCTTCCTTGAGCATGTGCATAGCATGCAGAAGATCATGTTTATGAATGTAGCATCATGATGCATTTGCTATGTCCTCACACACTCATTAGAGGACAGATGTTATGAATACAATGAGCAGAGCAAAATTGTGCCATGGACAGTGACACTTCATGATTTCTGGGTGAACAATTGTTTCTGATTAGCTAAGGGAGAAACAATTGTACATGAGAAATACTTACAGGGCAGGTGTATAGTAATTCTGAGTTTATAAAGAGTGACATATATCCATGATTCTAGTGATGAGTATAACTAATGAACACTAACTGGTAGCATATTTCAGTACATTTAGTGCATTTACATTCACTTCAACTGTTTAAAAACAAAAAACACAACAGTCATCACATTTGTAGGTACAAATCACCCAAGGCATTCTAGGAACATCATGTCTGCTGCCTCTCTGCTCACATTAGACTTCTAAGATAGTAAAGTTTACGTAGTGCAGTATTCTGAATTGGATAAAATTAGATTACAAATAATATAGCAGACTTTAGACAATTATTTACAGCTTTATGCCAGAAAGCATAGCTCAGGGTTGTTATGCCATAGCCTACATAGCTATAGGATCTGTAAAGATAAACCCTAATGATGCAGGGAAGAGAAAAACATTGATATTTAGAGCCAACAGTGGTTGGTTCCAGTAATTCTTATACTGAACCGTTACGATTAGGCCTGATGTTTTACAATACCGGCCTAATTTACATTATATTCAATGTGTTTGCACTTGTGGGTGACATTATTATAGTAACCTTTTACCAATTTTTTAGCAACCCTTCACTAACTTCTTTCTCAATTGGTGCTAGTTCCTACTACATGCTTGAATATGCTAAAATAGGTGGAAAGATTGTTAAATGACTTCATTTAGGCAATATGCTGTGCTTAAATCATTCCTTCATTGCCTGGAATTATTACTGAGCTACCCTGTACTCACTTAGGTAAATATTTATCATGTATAACTTTGATAGCTGCATACATGATGGGATTCACTTCATGTAGATGTGCAAACTGTTATTGATCATGTTACGGACTCATGAACACACATGGTATGAAGAACTAGGTGATGTTTATAGGAATTAGACAAATTTAAAATACCTATAGGTATTTCTTTGTGAGAAATGGGAAACTTTATTGACTGCCGGGAAGACTTGATTAAGGTTTAACCTCCTGGTTCTCAGCAATGCAAGCATTGTGCATATTAGACTCATTAGTATGCCAGTTATTCAAGTTGGCTGTTCCTGGTGCTCTATGACCAGCAGGAAGGAATGCTAGCAAAAGTGTTCATGAATAGTCAGAATGACTTAGCATTTGACAGCAACAAATGCTTAATTATCTCTAAAGCAGAAATGATTCAGACAGGAGCTGACAAAACAATTCAATACAATGTGGACTACAAAATACAGGTAAACCTTTCCTTGTCAGATAGTAAAATGCAGCAAGTTTAGGTGCTGTGCACTAGCTGTGTTGTTGCAAATTCTATGCCAAGACAGATTTTGACACAAACAATGTAGCCAATCAGTGACAGTGGAACACCATAATGAGTAAGTTCAGATAAAAGAGTAATGAGAACAGTAGCCACGGCTGTATTTTGTGTATTTGGATAATCTGCTGGTGATATAGTTATAAGTTCAATTTCTCCAAATAGCAACAGAAATTGATTGTAGTTGTGCCTTAGAAAACAAATGGATGTCATGCTACCTTGTCTTTTAAACAGAGCTCACAAGACTAATTTGACAGTCATTGTGACTCACAAGAGTACCCTAATTATGTTTTCCTGTCAGCACTTTTATTTAGCGTTGGTCAAATACAAAACAGCCGTCAACAAAACTAGATAACTAAGTCTGCATTATGAGTATATGTTTAATGGAAGGGTTTATATGAATTGAGATGTAGTCTAAAAGGTACATGTGATTTTTTGGCAGTTTTCTCCTGAGAGCCAACAGGAGCTGAAAGAGGGAATACTTCTGGCTGTTCAAGAAGAACAGAACACTGCAATCAGAATGGCTGTGAACAATATAGCAGCAAGAGTTGCATGTGCGCTTGCTGACAAAGAAGGCTACATCAGGTGGCCAGAATTTCTGCACTTCCTCCTGGACTGTTGTGCCTCCGAAACTGAGGTGCTTAAGAAGAGTGCACTTCAGATTTTTACGTAAGTTCAGAACAGAATACTGCATATCAGTTATTGAGATAAATTTATATCAAAGTTACCTATATTCTAGTAGTTTTGAGTCTGTAGGGCCAAATTTACATACCAACCTGATCCTTTTGCTTTCAGATAGCCTTATGCTTTCCCTTCCTTTCCTATATCCCTGATTCTTATTTCCACTTATTCTCCTTTCTCAAGTTTTTCCTGTTCCTTTCCCCTTACCTTTTTACTTTTCTTAACCACATTTCCTTGCTATTCTTTGAAAACTCTTGCGGTATTTCTTGACTTTGCTGTGATCTTTTCTGTTTTCATGTTGTTTCACTCTGAATCCCAATCATTGTGTCTCCACTCATAACCCTTATGAGAACAATGCCCCTCTCCTGTCTGATAAAAATCTCAACAGAACCTTCTCTATTAACTGAGGACATTATTTTGTATATCGCTATTTTTCAAAAGGTAATCAAACAGCCCCATCTTACAATTGTCATTCTCATTTTAAGTTATTTGTTATGTTTGCTGTTAAGAAGGTCACTACATTTATTTGCTACACCACTTAGCACTCTCTTAACTTGTTTTTTGGCGTGGTGCTTACTTCCAGCACCTAGTTAGCCAATCCTTGCAACCAGTTGAAAGTTGTTTTGCTACTGTCACTGGCTGTAGAACACAGACTGCTGAAACTTTTATTGAAGTTCCTTGCTGAGAGATAGAGGAAGTGTGCTGCTGAAACATTGTACAAAAATTACAAAATTGATTTGGATTTTCACCTTCTGTACTATACACACGGTAGGCAGAAGCATTGCATTTGATGCAAAAATTTGCTACTGAGAGTAAATACATATTTTGATGTTCTCTGAATCTGAAAAAAACATTCAGAGAAAAGGGTCCTTCTGTCTGTGATGAGATGAAAACAGAGGTCAATTAAATATCAAAACTAAATAAAGCACCTTTTGGGAATACAAAACAGTTTTTAAGAAAATCTTGTACCTAAAAATACTCATTGTATGGAATAACTTGTGAAAATTTGATGTTTTCAAATGCTAGGCTATGGCATTGAAGCTATTAGCTCCTTTGTGAAAATTTTCATTTTATCAAAAATGCTCAAATGACCTTGTTTGAAATTTCATCTGTCTGACGAACGAGTACAGTTGTTAGCAGAGATGTTTCTGGTGTAGCATGTCACAGTTGAAAGGGCAGAGAAAGGACAGAGAAGGCAGAAATATAGTGCACCACAGTCTGGCCAGAAATGTTCTATACATAGCGCATATTTTAAACTCTCTGAGTTAAAAGTTTTTGGATATGGGCGATTTTTACCAGATTTTGAACATTTTTCTGCCCTGTACTTTGAATTGTGAAACTCTTTCATGATATTATGCATGGTTCATTCCTATTCCCCAATACTGTTGCTGTCCATTTATAGGATTATTTAATGGAATAATTAGACCATTATGTTTTACTTCCTTACAAAACTTTAACACATTGAATATTAATTTCCTACTTTGTGAGCATATAACTTTGTGTGGCAGTGTTTGCATTTTGACTTGATTTGAACTGGTCCACTGTAAGGGACTTATCTGCTGCATTCCAAAGTTGCTCAGCAGTATAGAGCAGGTACTGGGAATGGTGATGTAGTACTGCTTATCAGCTTGTTTTTATGTAAGCTTCCACTGTTGGCCATTTGCATTCATTCTTCAGAAAGGTTGTGTACGAAAACATTTTCGGGAATCTCCTCAGAGGTCAATTCTGAATTATTTTTATATAACTGGTAAACCATAAGAGATAGACATAATTTTACTACACAAAATATGTATGCCTCATTAAAGCATATATTTTTGTGAGCTCCTTGTTGTGAATTTCACTTTTCCAGAAATACATGTTGTAGTAGATTAGTATTTTAAAATGCTTATACCTCATTATTTTAGTTAGTTGATAATAATTAATCATTTCTTTACTCTGGCCGTATGAGGCTAAGGCCTTTGATAGATAAGCGTTAACATGAAAAATTCAATGCCATGGTTGGGATTGGAACCACGGATCTCCAGGTTTCCGTTCAGTCGCTACCATACCCAACTTGCCGTCATGATATTAAATTTTACATATGACTCATATATTTCCCCTGTAGAACACTAGAGGCTCTCGCATTCGAGATAGCACTGTTTGTGTTGACTTACTATCGTAAATACCTGAGTCAAAGGGTTCATCAGTTAACTCTTATTATTTTAGTTAATTGATGAAAATTAATTATTTCTTCACACTAGCCAGATATAGGCTGAGGTTTTTGATAGATAGAGTCAAGGGAAGAAGACGAAAGAAAGAAATATGAAGAAATTATTAATTTTCATCAATTAACTAGAATATTAAGAGTTAAATGAAGGAGCCTGGGACTCAAGTACTTATGAGAGTAAGTCGCCACAAACGGTGTATCTCGAATACGAGAGCCTCTAGTGGTTTACAGGGGAACTATATGAGTCATATGGAAAATTTAATGTACTGACGGCAAGTTGGCCATGGTAGCTCAATGGGTTAGAGCGACTGAACGGAAACCAGGAGATCCATGGTTCAAATCGCAGCCATGGCATTGAATATTCATGTTGAATCTATCTACAGGTACACCTTTCTCAAATGGGAAACCACTCTTTCTCTCTGCTGCTTTAAAGCCCTTAAATAGCAACCTGTACTATAACCATTTAACCACACTTAATTCGACTCTAATCCCCTATTTCCCATTATTCCTACAAGGTGACTGTAATCAAAGGATTCCTACAAAGGCATACATCAGTTAATATGAAGGGCATAATAAGTTTTTACAACAATAGTCTGTCAAAGAATAGTTGGTTATCTTGATAATTACAATAGAAAAGCAAAACTGTTTTTGCAAATTACTCATTTGTAGCTTCAAGTGCTTTATTTGTTACACATTTGCATCACTGCTTAAACTGGGAGTTGCCGCAATTATAATATGGAAAACTTGACCAGCATTTAAACTCCTATGATGATGGACTTGCAAAGTGGGTTTGTTTTAGGTTAGAGAGACAGGCAGAGGAATTAACAGCATAGAGTTGCTTTTAAAATTTGATTATAGTTTTGCTAATTTATATAAATGAGAAATAATGATTAGGTAAAGTATGAAGTTAACAGTGAAGCAAACAAATATATACAAATATAATAATTTATAACTTAAAACTTTACTTATCTTAGAGGAAATGAAGGCACTTCTTATAAATTCTCCATAATTGCGATTGCAAATAAACTTATGCACATCTTCAGCCGGAAACAAAGCTGTCGTTATCGTTACGAGGGCTAGATGTCAATATGTTCTTTTCAGTACTACCAAAATCTGAAAACAGGGAAATTTGCCAGCAGAATCAACTGCCAGTATGTCACAATTCATTATGCTATGTTTGTTTTTTAAAATAAATATTTTTTCCCAAACCATTAAGTCTATGGATCATTTAATTGTTGTAATAATTTAACTTCTGCATTTATTTCATGGTTAAATAACCAAAACTGATCTCCTATGGCTGATTTTTCAGTTTGTTTACACTTAATATTACGAAAATGTTCTTTTGTTCTTGTTTCTAAATTACCTCTTGTTTTTCGAATATAAACTTTTTCACAATCAAAAAGATTAAACTGATAAATACTAGATTTTTTATTATTATGAATGTTATTTTTGATAGGGAAATGCAATACATTTTAGTAGCATATTTATTTTGAGAAGCTAAAGTTAAACTAAACCTTTTAAATTGATTTCTAAAATGCTTATTAACCCAATGATGTCAAACAAATGTTTTAAAAATTATATTCGTCTTTAACTTTTCCAAGGGTGGAAATATCATTCATTACCAGTTGTTGGATACTTGAATTTTTAAATTTCTTTTTATTTATATATCTTTAATGGAACCATTAATTAAAGCAGTATTAATAATATGTTTATATTCGTTATTAAATTCATCTTTATTCAGGAATATATTTATGAATCTATAAATGGAAGTACTGAAAACAGCAAATTTATGTGACAAAGGGATAAATCTATTACTTTTATGTAATTTGCAATATGAGTACACTTCCTACAAATACCAAAATTTAATTACTATTATTTCTAATTATCTTTAGGTCTAGAAAATCCATTATTTTCAGTGTTTAATGTAAATTTTTTAGCCTTTTCTTGCAAATTTAGTAATTTTAAAGCATCATTAATGAGTTTTCCAGGACCAAGTGCAAAAATATTACCAATATATCTATACTAAACTTTAAAAATTAAAGGCAATGCTTCAGTGACTTGCATTTCGAGAAAACTGATAAAAAGATGAGCAAGAAAAAGTGAAATTGGATTACCCATTGATAAGCCAGTAGTTTGTTGAAAAAATTCAACATTAAATGTGACAAATTTTGATCCTAGTAAAATTCAGTAAGTTTAACAAATTGAGCTAATTAGTCCCCTAGTAAAGTTCTTGAATTGAACCAATGCTTTAAATAAATTAAAAGCCTTTCTCTAGGAGTACTATACTATTTACTAGGGTCTTTTACTTTTAGGGTAGTTGCAAAAATTAAATGCATGTGAATGTGCACTATACTGAATACCCCGGCGAAGAGAATATTTGTCCCTCCTGCCAGTGCTACTGATTATGTAACATGCCTCTTAATGTGCTTGAACTGAGAACATCTCCATTAATTACATCTGTTAAATACTTAAGTGATATATGCCAATCATATAAAAACGCAGATTCATATTTTGATCATGGCTGTAGAATGAGCCTATATCATACCTATCAATGCAGGCCCTACTCCTTTCATCTTCACATGGTTATCGTGACTCAGCATTCCCTCAACTTAAAAAATATCACTGACCATTCTTTCATCACTGCAGTTATCTTAAAATAACATAAACATTCAGTGTACCGTGAAAATACAAACTAAAAAATTTGGAAAATAATAAGTTACTGCATGGTTCATTTGCTGAGTACAAAGGCGCTATTGCATTATAAAAGTGAATGGACATGTGTTAAGTTGTGTTTCAAACTTCAACTGCAATATTGTTAATTTTCTGTGTTCTTCTGTTCATATCCATTGAAGAATTGACAACTGAGTTTTGAATTAGTAAACGTGAAGTGATTCATTTTCAGGGAAGGAAAATTGTATTCATTGTATAGAACATTTTAAAATAGCTCTCCAATCCAGAATAGAGAGCAACTGCAGATTTTTTTTTAAAAAAAAAAGCCTTGTGATTTACCGTGGAAACTTGTGGTATAGGTAGAGTGCATACTGTGTCGGGAGATTTGCAGTGAAGCGGGTTCATCCAAATAAATAGGGACTGTACCTGCATTTATATCTCCGTGAAAAAGATGCACATAGAAATACTGCATTGAAGTTACATCAGGCAATAGACAGTGTAACTCAGGATGACTAGAATTCCTAAGTTAGCCGTGCAGAAAAGCTTCAGCGCAAATATTCAAAAAAATTGGGGACAAAGCTGAGAACTCCAGAAAACGTGATTTTAAAGAAGACAAATGGGACTACTTGCTGCTACAAATATGGAATATATGTCCTAGGTTAACAGCTTTGAGATCAGATTTTAATGCTTCAAGGAGACCTAATGTGTTTTTCAACCGTGGGAACAATGGCCACATTGTTTGACATGTAAAACATACTTTTACTTACCTAGCTCCCTGGTACATGCCTACTAAGCTTGGCCATAGCACTGTGTGGACGCTAGCCAGCATTTGTATACCTTTAACTCTGGTTATAGGTTTCTAAATTATTTGGTTGCAGATTTATCTAGAAAAATTTTAATATATCTGTAATACATTAGGTAATTTTAAGTGAAGGTGGTAGTAAAAAGAAAGGTTTACTATATAAAGCTTTACAAAATTCTACTGTATTGTGTTTTCTTTATTTGAGAGCAGCCTTATTAATTTCTGGTTTCCTCATTCTCGTCTCCTGACAAAATTACACATTTCAGGTCACTAAAACATTTTCGAATAAATTTGACAACCAGGACTGCAAATAGATACAACCTGAAAAATGCAATGCCATGGCCGGGATTTAAACTATAGATGTTCGGGTGTCCCTACAGTCGCTGTTATCCGTTGAGCTAAAACAGCCGAAGTGCTGTCCTGACATTCACATCTCCAATTGATTAATGTATACTTAGACTTTGCGGGTTCGTTAAATTAAGAATGAAGTATTCGAAAAATCAAGATGCCCTTTATTTCCGTAGAAAGACACTGTTTGAACTTCCCATTGCAGGAAGCTGACGTAACATAACCAACAAAATCTCTCGCCAACTCTGTCATAATAAACAAAAAAGTTCACTTTGAAATCACAGCTGCACCGGCAAAATTATCGAGTCCCATTGCGACTGTCCCGATTATCTAACGACGGCTTCTTTTATACCTCCACTCACAGTTCCAGATATTAGTGTTTTTTTTTCTATAACAATCAAGAAAGCGGACCTTCCAGTCATTCATCTTTATCTGTTTCGGTAAGTTTCCTATCTGCGTGCTGCACTATCTGTCCCTTTGTGAGCACTGGCCGCGCCTGTCATCACAATGCGATTGGCGACATTGCTCCCACCTCAAGGCAGGTCGTCACGAACAGCACCATCCTACTGAGCCAGACGATTCAAGTGTACAACCATCTTTCCTCGGGGTACTTTCTGGATGCAGTAGACCACGTCGTTAATCCCCTTTACCACCCGGCACAGTCCTTATAATGTTTGTTGAAGTTTCGGGCATCGTCCCTTGGTCCAGGTCGGGCAGTACAACCAGACCAGGTCACCCTGGTGGAATCCTTGGCTGTTGGCTTGTCTGTCGTACCGGGTGTTAATGCGTGGCATCCATTCTGAAGGTTCTGACGAGTCATCTCATGCATGTCGTGGAGATGGTCAACGAGGCTCCCCACATACTCCATAGTCGGCTGTTTTGCTTCAGGGGGCTCCCGAAAGTCAGGTCACAAGGTGGGAATAATTCTCGGCCGAACATTAAGCTGGCTGGCGTTATCCCAATCGTATCGTGTGTTGACGAGTGGTAGGCCAGGGCGATCAGTGGCACCTTGACGTCCCAATCACTGATGTCTGGCTACGACTTTCATCAGGTGTTTTTCTAGGGCCTTGGTGTACCTCTAGACTATACCGTGCGACTGCGGGTGTAGAGGTGTTGTGCGGTTCTTGTTCGTCCCAAATCTTTCGAGTGCCTCGTTCATTAGGTTAAACTCAAAATTGATGCCCTGAGCTAACTCCACCCAAAAACGGCAGAACATTTTCCCCGCGAGGCAGTTTGTGGTTGTGTTCGCCTCCTGGTTCGGAATGGCATATACCTCCGGCCGGTTGGTGAAGTAGGACAAGGCCACCATTAGGTACTTTTTGCCTCGGTCGGACACTGTGAATGTTACAGCTATGTTGATCGCGCTGCGTTTGAAAGGCGAACCGACGTTGTACAATTGCATACCAGCTGGGCTCCTAGTCTGGGTCCCAAGACTCGCCGCGCACACGTGACATTGATGGCAAAATCTCACAACGTCTGCTCGGAGTCTCAGCCAGTAGAAACGCTGTCGGAGTTTGTCGATCATTCGGTTTGCTCTCAGGTGTCCTCCTGAAGTATCGGCGTGCACTTCCTACAAGACCTTACCCCGGGGAAGTACCAAATGCTCTCTCTGTGTCCTCGCATTGCGTCATTCCCATAACCGCAACAGTACTACCTCTTTTGTCTTCAATGAATCCCATTGGGCCCAGTACGACTTGAATGTGGCGCTTCTTGATGCGATGTCCTCACAGGTCGGTCTTGTCCCTGCCTCCACTTCCCTCAAAGGTGGCCCCTCCCTCCTCAGGGCTACCCTATTCCAGCCCTACGTAGGCACTGCCGTGACTACTCTGACAGCTGCGGCACGTTCTTTCTCTTCCACTCTTGAGAATTGACCGCACTCTTCTGGGAAGTGTCTTCTACGTTGCCGTGGTTCTTCCCTCAACGATGTTCAGAGGTGAAGTCATACTCATGCAACCTCTGGACCCAACGGGCTCTCTGAACTTCCAGGTTCCTAAAGCTCAATAGTCAGGTGAGGGCCAAGTGTTCAGTCTTCAGCAGGAATGGCTGACACCACAGGTACTTGTGGAGGTGCTTCCAGGTTTTCGCTATCGCCAGTAGCTCTCGGCGGGTGACGCAGTAGTTCTTCTCTGCCTTGGATAGCATCTTGCTGTGGTAGGATATCCCTCGCTCGTAGCCATCCTGGACTTGGGATAGGGTGCTTCCAATGCTATAGTCGCTGGCGTAGGTATCGACTTTGAAGGCGTCGCCTGGTTGTGTGAATTGCAAAATAGGAGCACTGCAAAATGTGTGCTTTAGCGGCTGGAATGCGCCATCGGAGGACTCTGTCCACGCACAACGTAGTGTTCTTCTCTCAGGCGGGTGAGGGGCTTGGCGATGTTGGAGAACTCATTTATGAATTGCCAGTAATAACTGTACAGCCCCAGAAAGCTGGGCAATTCTCTCTTTTCCTTTGGCCGAGGCCAAGCTCTCACGGTCTGTGTTTTCTCCAGGTCTTTGGCCACTCCGTTTGGGGAAGCTATGTGACCCAAGCAGTTAACTTCGTTGTTGAAGAGCTGGCAGTTATTCCCGTTAAGCTTTAGGTTTGTCAACTGCAATCTCTGCAACACCTTGCTCAGTTTGTCGATAAAGCCTTCCAAGGTCTTGCCTACGATGATGAAGTTATCTAGGTATAGCAGGCAGGTTTCGTAGGTCAGTCCTCTCAACACTGACTCCATCAGTAGTTGCAAGGTAGCTGGTACGCTTCAGAGGCCAAGGGTATAACTGTGAATTGCCAAAACCCTCGGCCTGTCGAGAATGCAGTCTTCACCTTATATCTCGAGTCTAGTGCCACCTGCCAGTAGCCCAACTTCAGATCCAGAGTCAAGAACCACTGAGCACCAACAACCGTGTCAGGAGTGTGTCATCTCGAGGCATGGGGAAGCAGTCCTACCTAGTGACCGCGTTAAGCTTCCTGCAGTCTCCGCAGAAGCGTAAACATGCCGTTCTTCTTCTTCATCAGAACCACAGGGGAACACCAAGGGTTTTCAGACTCTTCGATTACCCTCCTGAATCTCATGTCCTCCAGCATATTCCCTACCACTGCAGGTCTTGCCAGCTGAATGCGTTTTGGTGTTTGCCGAATAGACCGGGCGTCTCTTGGTCTTCAATGGCGTCCCTCGGCTGGACTTCGGCCTCCAGTGTAGCGGATACTTCTTGTTCTCGATCTCGAAGTAGCTGTTACCTTGAACGCCTCCATCCTCAATGCTGCTGCTAGCGCCTAGTGGATGGTCTTGTAGTCAACGAGCATTAGGCGTTGACGTATTTTAACGTCTCATACCCTGTCAACGAAGGTGTAGGCGGCTTCTCGGGATACGCACGATGGTGGGAAGTCGACTAAGGTTTGCTGGCCAGCTGCTCGATTGCCAGAGCGAACTTCTGCAGCGTCTCTCCTGGCTGCTGTTGGCTGCGGCTAAGCGGTGGTTTCTGAAGAGGTTTTCCAGGGTTTCCCATATCTTCTTGGGGGCCACCGCTGTTTGGACCGTTTTCATACCCCTGCGGCCCGTTCCTAAAGGCTGGCTCACAGTTGCGCGGCCTTTTCCAATGGTGACCAGGTGGTGCGCTTGGTCACTGTGTCCAATTGTTGGCGTAAGTCTTTGAAATTTGACGTGCCGTCGTATTTTGCAGTTTGACTCGCGCAGATTTGTCGCGTCCCGGCGCGTCAGCCTTAAAACCTTTCAACCTTCTGCGGACGAAGTCCTGCACCATGGCGGCCAGGGACTTGGTGTTGCTGTCAGCCTTTGCCTCTAGGACGATAACACTGCTCGCCAGGTCTTCGACGCGCTCGCCCAACTCCGTCACCTCCTCCTTCAAACCGGCCAACTGCTCCTCAAATTTGGCTGCGAGGGCCTGGTTGGTAGTTTTCACTTCTCTGGCTAATGCGGACTTCATTTCGGTCATTGTCGTGGCCTACTTGTTATTAGACGTTTCCATCTTTGCGTCCAGGCTTTCGTTCGCTGTCTTCATTTCCATTGGTCTTACGGCCAGGCTGTTATATGCCGCTTTCATTTCCGTGGTAATCTTCGCAGCCAGGTTCTTATATGCCGTTTCCGTCTTCGTTGTTAATTCGGCCTTCATTTCGTCCATCTTCTCTCACATCTTTGCCAATGCAGCCTCCATCTCATATGTCTCACTCCTAACACCAATTGTGACTTTGAGGGTTCGTAAAATTAATTTTAATTAAATTATTTTAATTTACTTAATGTTTGCTGAAATTCAAGATGCTCTTTATTTCCGTAGAAAGGCACTGTTTGCACACCCCTGTGCAGCATGGTGACGTAACATAAACCAACAAAATCTCAAGCGAACTTTCCAGTCATCTGTATTTATCTGTTTCGGTAAGCTTTTTATCTGAGGGCTGCACTATCTCTCCCTTTGTGCGCGCCGGATGTGCCAGCCGCAATTGTGCGATCGGGTACAATATTTTCCCAGTAAACCACTAGGGGCTCTCATATTTGAGACACGCCATTAGTGGCGACTTAATATTGTAAGTATTTCAATACTGGGCTTCATCATTAAACTCTTATTATTTAAGTTAATCAATGGAAACTACACATTTCTTCACACTAGCCATACATAGGCAAAGGATTTGGATAAATAAAACCTGGGATTCAAGTACTTACAATAGTAAGTCGCCATAAATGGCGTATCTTGAATACGAGAGCCCCTATTGGTTTACCGGGGAAATATATATGAGTCAACTGCAGAATTCAATATCAGGACGGCACGTTGGTCATAGAAGTTCAGTGGTTAAGAGCGACTGGACGGAAAGCAGGAGATATCTGGATCAAATCCCGGCCATGGTATTGAATTTTTCAGGTCGACTCTATCTATCCAAAACATTATGCTATTTATGTCTAGTAGAAACGATTAATTTCTGTCAATTAGTTGGTTCTACATATGTTGATGCTTGTTGCTGTTCCTAATAAACACACAAATGATGCTTCAAAACCTTTTCAATTGCTGGATACAGTAATAAAATTCACACCAAAAGTTTGATTGCCTCCTAATCTTAGATTTAAAGATATTAAAAAAAATATTAGGATTTTGGCATTTAGAGAATATAAACTCATACTCATAATTAATTACACGGAAAGGGTTTAACTCTTTTTCAAATAAATGTGGTTCATATATGTTTAAATTTATAAGCTGATAAATAAACTCCCTAATAAAGAACACTTAATACAGAATATAAACTCGTATCAATCTTACATAAATTAATGGTTTTATTAGAGAGTTTTACAAACTTTTTAAAATGGCATGAATAACTGTAGATTTTGCAAATAAATGTTATATAAGCTTTTCTAAAAAATTTCTTATTGGCTATTAATTGAAATGAAAGTAAGTGAGGTAGTGTAAACATTGCTCATACTCAATTAGTGGAGTAATTAAGCTCACTACTCAAAAATTTCAAGTATTATTTTGTTATTGGTGTCTATACAGTTAACCATTTCATTTGAAGGACCTCCTGTTTTTCTCAACTTACTCAAATGGATCCTGGTCCATTTTGTTTTCCCACCTAGCTTATCCTGTGCTCCCTACTGTAATCTTTTTATGGAAATGCAGTTTCAAAATAGCTTCAGATGCATTGAGTAACAAATGCTTCATTTTCAGCAAAACTTGGCATTAGTAATTTGAAATTTGCCCAGAATTTAACCATTTAAGTATTGAAAAACTGCTGGGGATTGTTTGTTGGTATTCAAAACTCATATTATATTTCCATCTTTGCTTTGAAGAACAACTCTAACTTTATTTCAGGCTTTTATAGAAAAAATTAAGCTTTCTAAACAAAATTTTTTTAAGGTCTTTTTCATTTTAATGTAGCTCTGCCAATGAAAACTCTTATTCTGACTTGATCCCAATAATTCCTCAAAACTAGTCTGCATATTTGACAGCTAAGTGCTAAAAACTTAATTTTGTTTTGTGCTTTCTGGCCTCTATGAGCTCTCACATTTAACTCTTTCTAGTTGCAACCTGGAAGGTACATAACAAAGGGTTTCAGAAAATGGGTGCTCTGTTTTCGTCAGGTTCATTGGATATTAGTTTTTCCTGCCAGTTTGTGTACACATAAATCAAACCGGGCTGCCGCCATAAAGAAAATAAGCATGACAGAAGTTAACACAGGACAAATAGCTATAAATGTTGGCTTTGAAGCCAATACTTGTGATACCGGAATCAGATATAATAATTGCTCTGTGTACATAAAAACTAAAAAAGAATTAGTACTTCAATTTTTACATTGGTGAGCTTCCATTATTATGTTTGTTGAGTACAAAGTAGGGCAAAAATATATCATTGGTTAGTTACAAACAAATGACATCCCATTGTAGAGATTAAGTTTGCAATGTGCCTTGATGTGTATTTCTATAAAAGCAACATTTGCTTCACATTCTCCTCTTCTGTGTGTTTTATTTATCCCTATATATAAATGATTGCATTCTCACATTTAAGCTTAATTTTACTATCAGAAAACCACAATTACTGAAGATATGTGTTTGCAGGACCTTCCTTGGAAATTTGAGGAATGGAATGGCGCAATACTTAGTATTGTACCACCAAATGGTGAAACAGTCTCTGATGGATGGTGTTAGCTACCAGGCACGTATATGCACATCACTTTTCTGTGAGCCATCTCTTAGCACTGTTGCAAACCATTCAACTTAATTATTGGTTTTAGGTGCGACTGGAAGCTGTAAGACTGATATGTGACTTTACGCTAACACTACTCGCTAAACAAAAGTTTATGGTGGAGAAGAACTTTGTGATTCATAAAATATGGGCAGATGTCACACCACAAATGCTAAAGGTACTTTTTAGACTGTATACATAACAATCTTTCTACTTAAAAGGTAGGGAAAGGAGACCTTCCCTTGCCACTAAACAGAATTTGTTTTTGTGTGGAGTTTAGCTCTCTTATCTAAAAATACATTGTAATATCTTGATAGCAGGATCTTTTCTGTTAAACATTTTATATTGAGATTCATCTTCATTTAAGGTGCTATCTATTGCGTATATTAAGGATACTATTTGTGATTAATAAGGTGCCTGTTTCATATTTTTCAAACATTTATTTGGCCCTGGCACTGTACTGTCTCTTTGGTCCCAAAGCTATTTAATAATATGAAGATATCAGAATACTGATGAATAAAGTGTCAGTATATAATCAATGAAACTAATGAATAAGAAGATTCCTACTTCTACGCCACCAAGTTAAATATTCTGGAAAAGCCACAGGGTTCTGCAACCATTAGCAAAGTTATCCTAGTTGAGAATTACAAATTTGAAGTTCCTGATGCCAACTTTCTATTTAAGATATCATATTTTGGTTTTATAATATCCATTAAATTTGGTTTTAGTCTTTTAGCCTTTTAGGAGTTATAATTTGAATTGAAAAATTTATCTTTAGTCACTTTTTCAACATATTTAACTCACTAATTACAAATAGTTTTATCACTTAAATTTTACATAGCTGTTATTAAATTCCTACAAACATGAGTTGTTTGAGTTATTAGCCGATATCCATATGAATAGACTTTTCGTCAACGAAAAAATTATGAATGCATTTCCTGAAATTATTCTGCATAAACATATACAGACACAAAAATTTTCCTTTCTAAAATTAGAGGACACTTAAGAAAAAATACTGTAAACAGAGTTGCCAGCTATTTTATCGTTCTCAGCCACCTCTAAAACATTCAACATTTTTCTCTTAGTGTTGGATAATGTAACTCTACGTATTTCAGTGATAATGATGAAGAAGTTAGTCATTATCTTTAGTCATAATGCTTATGAACATATTTCTATTTATGATTAAATGATGTATGAGTAATCAAGCTCAGATTGCATTTATATAAGGTTTTCTCCTGACTACTATTAAGTATATTTATTCATTTATTCATTCCTTCGTTTATGGAATTGCTTGTTCATTTGTTCATTAGTTGGTTCATTGGTTCATTCATTTATCCACTCACTCACTGATTCACTCATTTACTCATTCACTCATTCATTCAGTTGGGTATCCTCTGGTCACTTTACGTGAATTTGGATACATCAATGAAAAGGACAAAGGAATACAATAAATAAGATAAATGTTATTTAGTCAACGCATAATGCAATATATCTGCAATGCACTAAGTCATAATATATGATTAACGGGTGCGATATAATGATTAAAAAAATCCTTGTAAAAGAAATTAGGCAACTACAGAAATTCAATCCAGAAGTACAATACTTATATAGTTAAAATAAGGAAATATGTCTGCGTAAGCAGTGACAAAATACATATAACTCTATTTATTTCATCGACACAAACATGAAACATGTTATAGTTCATGTCAGCTTATATAAATAAGCAAATTTCATCAAGATTCATAGATGGTTACAAATCAGAGATATAAAGCTTAATGCAAGTATAAAATAAAAGAAAGGAATTTAAGAAATATAAAACAGTAAAAATTTGTGTTCTGAACATTAATAACTAAAATTAATTGTAAGTAGGCCTTCATACAAGAATAACTGAACTGATTAAATGCTTTAAAATACAATTTTAGTCAGTTTTAAACACTTTGTCATTTACATTTATTGCAATTTAATGCCAAGATTTTGATTACCTGCATTTGGCTCTAGTATCTTTTGGCTCTACATTTAAAAATTTTGCACAATGTTAAGTGATGATGACCAAGCATTTTGACTGATTGGTCATGTAAGTTAAAAAGAAAATTTGAGAAAATCACCAATTCATAAGAGCAGACCATTTATTTAGTTTTCTACAAATTTCATAACAACTTATCATCATTTTACGTTATTGGAACACCACAGTGAAGCAGAACATAATTTATTTTTAGATGAGTGACATTGTTTTTACACATAAGCTTCACTTACCTACCTATATTAAAGGCATATTTCGTGAACTATTGTTTGCATCATCAGCTCTATTGTGACTAAGCCTTGATCCAGTGGTGTAGGTAGTTCTTGAGTTACTGCTGCCATCTGTTGATTTTGTGATGCATCTAAATTTAGCGTTATCTTCTGGCAGGATTTTGAAATTCATTAGTTGGTTCTTATGGTTTGCTATGTATATTTTCTCCCAATAGAGCTGAAGATGCGAACAATAGTTTGCGAAAAATGTCCTTAATACAGGTTCATAAGTGAAGTTTATTGTGTAAAGCACATGACTCATCTATAATTTCATTCACAAAGTTTGTTCCATGTTAATTATTGTCTCCACACACTTTACACAGTTGCTCATAAATTTCAGTTTATGATTTTGTTAAAACTATATCCTTATTAGTATCACTCCAAACTACTTGCAGGATTTTCAATTGCAGTACACATTTAAAATATTTTTCATGAAATAAGGGGAAACAACATGGCATCTTTGGAGGCCTACTGAATAGACAAACTCCAACATTTTTATGCTAGAACTACTTATTGCTACTGCAGATGAAAACATAATCATATTTCTGGATAGCCTTCATATTATAATAGAACTACCCAAAATGTACTGTATTAAAAAGAAACAATTTATGATTTTGCTCTAACTAAATCCTTATTAGTATCACTCCAAACTACTTGCAGGATTTTCAGTTGCAGTACACATTTAAAATATTTTTCGTGGAACATGGGAAAACAACATGGCACCTTTGGATGCCCACTGAATAGACAAACTCCAACATGTTTATGCTATGACTACTTACTGCTCGCTGTGGCTCAGAGGCTCTTGGCTCTCACCAAGGCCGCCCGGGTTCGATCTAGGCGACCACAAAGTGAGATTTGTGGTAGACAACACGGCGCTGGGGCGGGTTTTCTCCAGGACCTCCGGTTTCCCCATCCATCTCATTCCACCGGTGCTCCATATTCATCTCATGTATCATCAGTGTCATTGCCTGTGGTGCAGTATCAAGTAAAAGCGGGCGTTAAACACTACACATTTACTTATTGCTACTGCAGATGAAAACATAATGAAATTTCTGGATAGCCTTTATATTATAACAGAACTATCCACAATGTATTGTATTAAATAAAACATTGAATTATATTTAAAGTTAACACTTTTCAAGCTTATTACCATGTCAAACATAAAAAACTAGCCAACTGAAGTTTGGTTCCCTTACGTTTCAATTGAAGCATTTCCATTGCCATGGATTTAAATTTTGTGTGAGATCAATGTATAGGAATTATAAGGATTTCTATAAATGTTGTAGTAAAACTAATTGTGATGGTAGATTTTTTTCTTAGTTGGACTTCCTCAACATGTTCATTATGATAAACTCTTTTGTTGGTGGCCGCACCGTGGCTCAGTGGTTAGAACGCTTGGCTCCTACCAAGGCGGCCCAGGTTCGATCCCAGGCGACCGCAAAGTGAGATTTGTGATGGACAACATGGCACTGGGGCGGGTTTTCTCCGGCACCTCCGGTTTCCTCCGCCATCTCATTTCAGCGGTGCTCCATCTTCATCATCAGTGTCACCGCCTGCGGTGCTGTATATAATAAAAGCAAAAGTTAAACACTACACACACACACACACACATCTTTTGTTGGTGGTCACTTTGGTAGTTATCTTATTAGCTCAAATGTTCGTTTCTATGCAAAACTAAGAATCACGGGGCATTATGTTATATTAATGCTTAATTTTCATTGTCAATAGTCTCATATATAATTTATAGATTTTGGAAAGCTCAGACCGGTTAGCCTATTGGCATCTACTTTAAATAAGTCAGAAATCTGCTTTTTAAGTCCCCATATGGTCCTGTAAGTGTACTATAAAGTTCAAAATATCATATAAAATTAACCACTCTTTTTTGTTTTCTGAAATTTAGAGGTGCGATACTGGAAGTATGGATTCACCGATTCTGACAGCCTATTATGACTGTGTATAGATAAGAAAACAGTTCTCTAAATAAAGGGTGTTAGAATACTTTTTGCACTAGCAAGAGGTTTTACTATTTTCCTGCCTCCTATAATATATGACACAGCTTTTTCTCTATTTCTAGTTTATTTCTTCTCTTGGGTGGGGTGTGTATAGCAAAAAGACTCATATTTTAGCCTTCAGCCTAAGTGAAATGAAGGTCAATCTCTAGCATTGTACTCTGGTAGTATAACGCTTTGAAGCAGCTGTTAAGTGACATCAGTTTCTAATTCTGTATATAGTATCCTGTGTGACATAATGAAGCAACTGAGTATACGGTTATCTAGCAGATAGAACCTAACTGTTGTCTCTGTAAGACATTTTAGGGAACATACCTGGTGGTACAAATTCATATTTCCCATAGGTAGATTCAGACTGAAGAATTCAATACCATAGCCTGGAATTGAGCCACGGATATTCATCTAGTTGCTCTTAACCATAGTTTTACCTTGGCCAACATGCCAGCATGACATTAAATTCTTCAACTGACTCATACTTTTCAGTAGATCACTAGGAGTTCTCATATAGAATGAGATAGACACTGTTTGTGGCAACTTCCTATGCTGTAAGTAATCAAATCTCAGGCTTTATAGTTAAACCAATATTAATCAATTGATGGAAGAACGATTAATTTAAGTCAACAACATGGTGCTTTAACTGTGAAACCTGGGACCTAAGTATTTACAGCATAGTAAGTTGCCACAAATGGTGCATATCTCATTGTATATGAGAACCCCTTGTAGTTTACTGGAATAATAAAAGTCTGTTGGAGAACTATATGTTAGCATACACATGGCTCGTGTGGAAGAATGATTTATTTAGATTGATTAATGATAGGTCCCATTTTCTGCTAGGGCACACTTTGGTTTCTTACCTCAGCTCTGCGGCTCTGGGGGTCTGGGCTTACCTTTTGCTGTTATTTCAGCAGCTTGGTTTTTCATTGCTGTTCTTCCATTCCACCCACATATACAATATGGAAGAACATATCAGGTGATGTGCTATCAACATCATTAGCCGTTTCATTTATTAATATTCTGAAGAGATATAGAGGTTTTGTGAATGCCACCTTAGAGTTAAAATGCAAATATAGTAGTTCTAGAAAACTTTGATAGTATTTTCAGGCTGTCATTTCTTTAACTTTTGAGGGATTAGCTTTTCAAACAGTTTTATTTTTGAACTCAGAGGTCCAATTTTTGTTATTGCTTATAGTTACATGTAGTCATCTGTGTGGTGTTGGAACAACAAACGTTTTTACTAAATTGGTGACTGGTGGAATTTCAAAATATACTATTCAGGTCCATATGTTTCCATATAAAGTATTCTCCCATGTTTTGTGTTTGTTTTGGAACATTACGCATGTTAATATTTTGAGATTTGGATAGTTTCTACCGCATTCTGTATCTTAGAAGTTAACTGTAATAAGTAGGTGGCCAGGTCGTGAGCAAAAGGAGCAGTTGTAACACCAACTTTTTTGTAGCTCTTTAGGTAAATCATTAATGTATGTGTTGAATAAATTTATGCTTAAAACAGTACCTTGGAGGACTTATATTTTGCTTTGTCTATATTCAGAGATAATTGAACTATACTTAGTAGCACAATATCATTGTGTTATAAATTCTGAGATCCATCTAAGCATATTGCCACTGATGCCTAAAATTTGTAGTTTGGCTATTAAACTTTGTCTCCACACATTATCATAGGCCTATTTTAAATCTACAAAGACCATTGTTGTATCTTTTTTGTTGCTAAATGCTTCTTCAGTATCTTGACTAAGTAAAATAACTTGTTCATTTGTGCAACGGTTTCTTCGGAAACCTGCCTGGGATCCTGATAATAAATGATTCTTTTTCACTTACCAGTTTATTCTATCTGATATATTTTCTTTTTCATAATTTTTGCTATATAGCTGGTCAGTGAGATTGCTCTGTGGTTTTGTTTGATGATTTTCCTTTTTCAGAACTGAGATAGTGAAAGCTTTTTTCCAATTTGCAGGAACTGAAGTGTTCAAACTAAGTTACAAAATGCTAATAAAGCCTCTTTTGCTTTAGGTCCTAGATATTTTAAAATTTCAGGGTGGATTCCATTAGGTGCAGGCACTATCTTGCTAATAGTAGTTTGAGATACCTATAAATGTGCTTTTGCCATCATGAGACTTATCAAAGGAAATTATTCCTTAGGAAAACATCTCGATAGAATTGGTGTACTAACTTCACTAAATTGTGTATTTTGCTCTCAAGATATAAAAATGGAAAGAGCATGTACTCAAAATTGTGCATCATTGGAAACTTATCGAGTTATAACTTCTAAGTACTGGGAAGCCAGAAGAATGACTTCATTGTTGACTACAGAGCATCAGCAACACACACGCATGCACACACACACACATACACACACACACACACACACACACACACACACACACACACACACACACACACACACACACACACACACACACACACACACACACATACACATACACACACACATACACACACACACAATCACATATGCAGAATTTGAGATTTAAGTCTAGATAATAGTTTTCATTCCAATGCTTTGTATTTTCGAGGTAAAATAGCACTTGCTTCTTCAGCAAATGGGGCCATGTTTCATTGAACTTCTTATTGAATCTGGCCAATAAATCACAGTGCTACCATACAGTAATTGGTTTACCTTTTTCCAAGAAATCAATGAGTATGATAGCTTCTGTACCTTAAAAATTATCATCATATTTCCAAGCAATGGGACCGTTATATAGCTTCTATGGAGCATATTCATTAGAAACAATTGTACTTTTTCCTTGATATCCTGAGAATCATGATGAACCAAGGTCTCCTCATGGTAGCAGCTTGACGCAAAGCATCCTTCAGATTTTGCTTAAATAACTTCAAGTTGAAAGCTGCACCTAGGTGTTGTTCATCTTTAACAAACGTTGCACCCTTTACATCTCCAAATGTTTCAGAATATCAAATGTCATTCCTGTGGAGATGCCTATAGGCACTGCCATTTCCCAATCTTCAGTTTGCAGATCAGCAAGAATCATGTTATGAGTTGTTTAAATCTTTCCTTTGAAAGCACATATGCTGGGTGTCCTGGGCACTATTCAGAAATGAAATGCTCATCTGCTCTTCAATCATACACAGCATCCAATTTTGGTTTTATCTCCTTGGAAGATTTTCCATCTGAAAGTAAAATGCAAATCACTGAACGATACTGCACTTTTCTATTTTAGCAAAAACACATTGAATGGCTAACTGAAATGCCTGTCCAATCCAAACTAACTTGGGAATGAGTACCAAATTTTTTTGGCCCAATGTAACAAATGACAATACATAATAAAACGAACTTGCCTTACAAAAACCATGTGTTTTGAAACCTGGATACTTTTAAAACATCATCGTAAGCTTTTTGAGTTTCTTGTTGACATAGAAGTTCTATAATTAAATGATTAATATTCAGCATACTGTGCCATTATTGTCAAGTGATTTGAAAAAAGTTAGTGAACAGGTGCATCTATTTGTCAATATATAAGAAAGGTAATATGGATGTTAGCTCAGCATATGACAGAAATGATTGTTAATAGGGTAGGCACATATATATTATTGTTGATATAGGTCATAGCCTCCTTGCAGATAGGTTGCTAATGGGGAAAGATGAAACTAGACCTAACTCCTATTAAGCTTATCATTGATTCTTTTAATTCTACACCATTTTCCTATCATTTTAGAAGTCACCATGATGTTCTCATTGTAAGTACAACTTAACTTCATCTTAAGGGTATCCAAATGAGGAAAGAGGAAGAATTTAATTATTAATAAGGATGACTAATACAGTTTACTTTACACAGGTGGCAGAAGAAAATGCTGAAAGAGAAAACAGCAACTATGTCCTGGAGAATTTTGTTCAGATCCATATAGCTGATCCTCAAATTTTGAGAAAGTATCTGCACTTTATTATTAACATACACTTGAAACTAATTTCAAATGTGAAGTGTACCAATAGCTGGCAAGAGTTTTCTTGGAAAACTATGGTAACTTTGGCAGAAACTGAACCAGCAGCCTTTTCTAAGATAAGCAGCAAGTCCATCATGCTGCCTGTGCCAAAGCTTAGAAAAGTGATGACCCATTTGCTGTGTTATGCCAATTGGAGAGCTACAATGAAAAATAACAACAGGTATGTTTTGCTTCAATGTGGCAGAATGTGCTATGGTTACGGCTGGTATTATTAGTGTTGTTAAAGTTACCATAATATTTCAGTAATGCCATCATTGGAAAGGAAGTACTGGATCGCTTAGCATCGGATCTTCAGCAAAATTCAAGGAACACGTTCACATTTTTAGAGGTCATCAGCAAACTGAGGAAAATCAGTGACTTTAAGAATCCAATAAACTGGTAAGTGGTCCGCTAATATCAAGCATAAATTAAAATGTAATTTTACTAAAACTCTTTCAGACATAATAGTTGTCTTTTCTGTTCTAACATAAGTTATTAATGGAACTCTAATGGCTGCGGGAAATCCACTATATTATACCCAAGTACAGGACAGAAATCTATGATCTGGTTCAGTACAATTTTCTACAGCATCATTAGAAAAGTACATAGAAATATTTATTATTTTGGAGGATTTGGTTAATAAATATGTTTTTTTAAAGCTTCATGGGTGATCAGCTTTTTCTTCATATATCTTTATGAAAACCTTTTCCCATATGGTTAGTGTAACAGTAAGCATCAGCTAAGAATATTAGGAAGGTACTAATGAAATGTGTTCTAGGTAAATACTATCAATAATGGAGCATGGAATGCTAATTTAACTCAAAATTATATTACCAAGAAATATCTTGGAAAGCATTCATCCACACAAAAATATATTTGAAATAAATTGTGTCTTAGCAACATCTATATTTTTGTGTAGTAAGATCGTCCATCCCTTAGAGTTTACTAGTTGAGCAAAAGGCATCCAGAATGAAGATAAATTCTGGGACATTGCTGGAAAATTCAATATACATTCCATATTTGTCTTCGTAACTATCTTAGAGATAACATAATTCAATAAAGCTCATTATAGCTATTTTGAGATTGAAATCATTCTCAAGGTATGTTCCATGTTAAGAGTGGGTAGAGATGCGGCATTTTTAGAATATTTTTTTCCATTATGGGAAGATGTTGAAATTAAATATTAAGTTGGGTTAATAACATATTTTTATTAGTGTCAAATACAAGTTATTTTAATCAAAATCATTGGAATTTCTCTCTCCCGTCTTCCTGTATTATTAAGGGAGTTCGTGCAGTCTAAAGATGATTAGAGACTGAGTTTAATGTCAAACTAGGTATTAAATATAATTTTGATTGTGCTCTTTGCTTACACTTAAAACGTAGATTTTTCTTAAGAATTCTTTGGATACTGGGAGACAGTTGCAGAACCTGAAGACAAATATTTCCTTGCGAAATCTTTGTTATGCAATTTTTGAATAGTATTTAGTACTTCCTGTATATACTGTAGGTAAGTCATAAATTATAAACATCCTATATTAGCATATAGAGATTCCGTGTCTAAAGTGTACAAATGAATAGTTATATGAAAAACTGTTTTAACAAAATTAAGTCTGAAGTTATCATCTTAGGTTTTTACCATAATATATGGAAAAGTACTTTATTTATACATATTCACATTGCAATATCTTCTGGCCACACTGTGGCTCAGTGGTTAGACCGCTTCGCTCTCACCAAGGCGGCCTGGGTTCGATTCCAGGCAACCGCAAAGTGAGATTTGTGGTGGACAACACGGAATTGGGGCGGGTTTTCGCCGGGACCTCCAGTTTTCCCCGCCATCTCATTCCACCGGTGCTCCATCTTCATATCATGTATCATCAGTGTCACCGCCTGCGGTGCCGTATGTAGTAAAAGCGGGCATTAAACACTACACACATTGCAATTTCTTCCCTTGTTTTTTGAGTATTTGTTATTTTGGATGTCACATAAATTTTGGAATTGTATCTGACATAAACGCTGCAAATGGAAAAACAAATAGAGCAGCTACATTGGTATGATAGCAGACTCCAGTTTACGGATTTACAGATCCGGTGTTAATATTTTCTTTCTGTATTATGCTCCTGTCTTTGACTTTCAGTCCTTGTCGTATTTTGCCTGCTGATGTTCGTTGGTAAGTAACACAAATAAAGGTCCTACCCTGAAGTACTGCTTCCCATTGTTTTAATTTTCTAAGTGCATTTTTTTGCACTTAAGTTTTTACTGCCATGAATAATGTGGTTATGTTGAGAAAATTGTATTTTCATTAATGTATTAAATGTGCCAGCCTATAGAAAAAATATATGCCTCAATGATTTGTTTCTTATATTTCTCTTTACTCAAAAATTTGTTCATCTTATTTAATTTTTGTTTTAAATGAAACACTAAATATTATACATAAGTCTCTCCTGTCGTTATGCTTGTGCTTGGTATCTTATCTGAATCTTTCTTGGCACTTCTGAGCACGTGCACAAGGAGCAGAAGTACATCACAGTGTTTTCTCTTTTTCCCTCCTTTAGAATATCAGCTCTTGGTTAACCTATTGCTGCTCAACTGTTACTTTTAGAACTATGATGAAGAATTGCTTATGATTGCTGCTTCATTGTATCTTTATTAATTATTACTTCATGTTGTGTGTACATTTCATGTGAACAGGTGAACACTTGTGTATAGTGGCAACTTTGAGCTGTGGTTCACAGTTTAGCTGCTACACTGTTGGACCACAACTCTGGCAAATAGGAGTATAACACCTAGATCCTGCTTCATTTTAACTATACATTTTATTAAACTGAATATTATTAGTTGGTTTTTCCTACCAAACATCTTTCTGTCCCTCTAACTTCACTTTCTTAATAATCATTTGTATCATCAGGATACAAAATTGTCTTAATCACTTTTCTCCTACTTTCCCCATGTCAAATTTTTCGAAAAACTATATTATTGTAAGATAACTGCTTAGCTATTTTTGGAATGTTGCAGGTATCCGCAGGCAAGAGAAATAAAAAGAAAGATCATTTTCCATGCAGGACCTACGAACAGTGGCAAGACATATCAAGCTTTACAAAGATTCATAAAGTGCAGATCTGGGGTTTATTGTGGTCCACTGAAGCTGCTGGCATATGAAGTGTTTAATAAGTGCAATGAAGAGGTGAGTGCCATTTAGTGTAGTTTTACTTCACAGTGACATCGGTATATTAAACATAGCCAATGATAACTGCCTGAAATACATTGATATAATAGTGTGGACTGTTGATTCTGCTAATGTGGTAATGATATACCAGCATGGTAATGAATATAAATCTTCAGATGCAGCTGTAATTTTGTTTCCCTTGTACTTTATTGGTTACTTTTTGTGGTATCTATATATTTATTACCCTTAGATTTATATTTGCTTTAGATGTCTTTGATGACACTTATTAGCATGCGTTGGTCTTTCCTGGTTCTTCTACGTTGAATCCTCCCTGCAGGTGTCATAAATGATAACCAAATCTGGTTGTTAGTGCTGCTCATGGATTCTGCAACAAGATTTGTTCCTCAGTAACAGGATTCATTGTTTTAAATTTGATTGTACCTCCTCTATATAGTTCTTCTTTTAATCTAACATATATAGAATTGAAGAGATTAAGGTGCATATATTCCAAGGAGAATTATGAAAAATGCAGAAAAAAACTGATACTATCAGAAATCCCACCATCGCCTGACACTTTGAAACTTTTCATAAAGAATGCACTTTCCAAATACTGCTTGTTTACACTTCTCAAAAACCCTTCCCTTGAAACATCTTCCATTCCCTATTACATTTGTGAGATGGATGACTTTTGCTATATATCTCTAAAAATGGACATCAATGTAGAACCACCGCTAATCAGAACAGGGTGAAGGTGGTTTTGGATAACCAAAATGTTAAGTACGAACAAAATAGTCACATTTCGGAGTTACAAAGATTTTTGAAATTTTAAATAAAATTAAAAGACAATAGACATACTAAGTTTCCCAATTATTTAATAAATACAAGCCATAAAATCTAGAGAAATAAAACTAAACGTGAAAAAAAGTTCCATAGTGCACATATTGAGCTATAAGATTATAATTTTGTCCCTGACGGCAACTAGGATATCCCTTCATTAATTCAGTGGCGAAGTACTTTGTATCTTGCATTCTACTATATTATGCTTCCCACCCAGAATACTTAGAGTAGTGTTCATACATTTCATTTTGGTCTGGACTACCTACTGACTCATTTTGTGTTCAACAAATGTTATCCAACATTTTGACATTCATACATGATAAAAAGGTTTAGACCACGAAAGCCTATGATAATCAAGGGGCAAGTGTTATACAGCGAAGAAAAGTCTTGTGCATGGATGACTTACGTAGAGTAAATTGTTACTGCTAAGTTTATAAATCTCTAGCGTAGTTTCATAGCTGTGTTTTTATTCAGTCCAGTGCTTACTGCTTAATGATCAACAACAGAAATGGAGATTACAAAGAAGCATGATTAAAATTGCTCATATGAAGAAGAAAGATGCATTTTCCTTAATACAAAAATAATGGCTAATATTGGAAACAGCTTGGCTTCTATAAATGGAAACACAAAAGAGGCATGGGGAGAGATGTTTTAATTTAGTATAGGAAGAAAACCATAGAAAGCTGTGCATATGAACTGTACTGACTGAAATTCTCCATAGCGTAGAGGGTAGCGTGTCTGCCTTACGTTCAACAGGTCCCGAGTTCAAACCTTGATCAGGGTGAATTACCTGGATAAGGTTTTTTTCCGGGGTTTTCCCTTATCCTGATAGACCAATGTCGGGTAACTCTAAGCTCCATGGACACCGGACTTATTTGAGTATCATTTCACCCATTTCAGTCATCGTCCGTTATGACTTAACGTGTGAGGAAGTAAATTGCAAAAAAAAAAAAGAACTGAAGGTTTTCCCCTGGTGTTTTTATAGCAGTTATGTCACTTACTGATGCATGGTTAATATCTTGCAGGCAAGCAGTGTATTTTGATAATCCCCTCTTGCCTAAAACTAAATTATTGTTAGGATTTGTATATCAAATGAGAAACCAAAGCCTCAGTTATCTTCCTTGTTGTATAGGTTAGGACGAAACAATTCTGTCAGGTTTCTAGTGTTTGCTTTACTAGACCCGTGTGTACTTCTGAAGGTTAGGTTGCCATACTTTCCAATAATGTCCAGTCTTGGTAGGTAAGCTTCATCCTGACTTATTTCCCAAACTCTGTGCATAACAGCTACACTCTTTACTCTATAGTCATTCATTTTGCAAAGATAGTCTGTCTTTAATCTGCCCCTATGACTAAACCAAAATTTACACTGGATCAAGGTGTTTGATCTCCAGACAATTGAAAGTGACAGATTATGAATAAGATGGTCCAGTGTATATCCATCAGGAGGGATGTGCCGTGGCTCAGTGGTTAGACTGCTTGGCTCTCACAAAGGCGGCCTGGGTTTGATCCCAGGTGACCGCAAAGTGAGATTTGTGATGGACAACACAGCACTGGGGTGGGTTTTCTCCGGGACCTCCGGTTTCCCCCACCATCTCATTCCACCAGTGCTCCATCTTCATCTCATGTATTATCAGTGTCACTGCCTGCAGTGCCATATGTAGGAAAATCAGGCATTAAACGCTACACATTTCATTTCATTTCCATCAGGAGTAGCAAATTGATCAATACCAAACTTGACCATGAATACCACCCTCAAGCTGCAATAATACCAGTCACTGCTGTTACTGATGACAATAATTGATTGACTTCTAATTGGAGCAAAGGGTATTTGGCGATTGATGAAAGAGTCAAAACAGTTAGAAGTAGGAAAGGAATAGAGACAATGAAGGCAGATTCATTGAATCATATTATACATCCCCTTTATCATTTCTTACATAATTAACAATTTTTTTTTTTTCAATTTCTTTTAAGCAAACACTTTTTTTGGGTGGGTGGGTCATTTCAGTTTAGTACTTTGGACATCAGAGGTTTTAATGCATTAATGAGGGGAGGTCTATAATTTTCCGGCCTTACTATTAAAGTCTGTTGCCTGCACAAGATCTAGTTGTGGCATTATATGTTATCATTAAGTAAGAAACTACAGCTATAATTTGTACTCCACAGTCTTCAATTCTTCAGCTATAGTTACATAAAGAAAGCTATGTGCACAAGTTTATGACATTCAAAACTAAGGTATCAAGTGGTTATCCAGTTTCTCACAAAAGAAGGCATTACAATTACTACAGGGAATTTGGGACTGAAACCTGTGGTTTACTATCCCCGGGAGTAGGGTGAGGTGAGAGGACACAAAAGTATGGTCGACACACAGAGTCATAATAGCGCTGAGACACCCACCAACACTTCTACCCAGAGAGAGGTTACCAGCTGAAAGAAGACCTGAAATGATAATGGGGATGCAATGGAGGGACATGTAATTCAGGTACTATAATTAACTTACTCAGCATTTGCCTTGAGGACCTGGAAACCCCCCAAAATACCCATGGGTCAGGTAGATTGGCCATGGGAATCGAACACGGGCCTCCCAAATACAGGATACAGACGAAACTGACTGAGCCATCGCGCTCAGCCAACGGACTTACTCCAAATTAAATTAAACTGTTAGGGCACAGTCTATGTGGGTAAGTATTCCCTTCATATGCTACCAAAAAAGAAAAGACGAAAGCTTTTCTAATTCGTTTAGGAAGCATTGAAGGCAAGGAGTGTGCATGTCTGCCCTTGAAGGTGATTAGTGCTGAAAACTTTGCTCTTGTGAAAGGAGATCAATGGCTCAAAGTTAAGGAAATGGCAGCAAGGTTGGGCCTTTCTAAACAAGAATACTTAACTTTATTCATAAACGTTTAAAGATGATTAAAATTAATGCAAGATAGGTGGCTAGTCATCTGTTTTCAGTTCTTTTTAGCTCTGTCATGGTGAGAAATAAATTCTGTAAACTTTACTTACACGAGATAGTAGGCTGTTTGTGCCCATTTTGTAGATAGGGCATCTGAATCTTTAGGAAAAGGATTCAAATGTTAAATTAATGTTTTAAGAAGTTCATTGCAATAAACGTATTGTAAATATGGAAGAGTGAAGTATAATGTTTGTCTTTATCACACCCAGAAAACTATTAGGCCGGAAACTTATGAATCTACCCTCATATAAATTTATTTTACAACATTATATAGAAAATAGGCATTTTGTGTTGCTTAAAATTTATTTTCCACAGCATATACTCTGTTCCCTCTTCCATTACAGATGTTTAATGTGATACCATCACTGTCAACGCCAACACCACCGCCACCGCCACTCCTATTCATACTGATAATGTTCTATCATCCCACAAAACAACTTTCACGGCTATTTCTCCTTGGGGGTAGTTTTCTTCATTATTATTTATAATGGAAAGAAGGGAGCAACTTTTATCTTTTTATTCAGTGAACCACTGATGAAGCAAGCCTTTTGGCCCAAGAAGCTTCATATTTGGCTACCACCAAGCTTTCTGCACCTCCTCTTCCATTGTGAATGACTTTGAGATATCACTTCCACATTACTTTTACTCTTGTTCAAGTAAAATTTATGCCCAATTTGGTCAAAATTGATGCAAGCATGTAGGAGCTTATAAGGCCTGGTTCCACACTTAAAGCTTAAGCTTTCAATAGGGCTTAATCAGAGGTCCGTACTGCAGAGCCTACTGATTTGCAATTAAGGATTGGCCACATTTCATCAAGAAGATTATCACATCTATTAAAAAATAGATAATTCATATGTCTATTCAAAATCTGAAGACTACTCACAAAGAAGTTGGTTAAACATGCATGATAATATGAAGTACAAGTTAAAAAGTTATGTCAAAAGCGATTCTAAAATATAAGAATTCAACAATCTTAAAAGCATTATAAAACATACTTTGACCAATGTCCTAAACTTATGTTGGTCTGTTATTTATTTAATATCTTTGGGTAGGTAGTTAAATAACTTTAAACCTAGGGCTAAGGGCAGTTTGCCATTTTTGGACAAAGTATGTTAGGTATGGCATACATATAACTATTTCTTGTGCCATATTTATGACATTGTCACTGAGATCAAAATCTATGATATTGCTTAAACATATTCATTAAATTTCAAAAATGTATACTATACACATTCAAAATTTTAAAATTTTTTAAAATAGCCTTTACAGGATCTGTTGGTGATAGTTTAAAAATGCTGTATGGGATTTTGAATGCTATATATCTTTTGTATTTGGGGAAAGGCTTCTCAAAATCAGATATTATAACAATCTAGAATAAAAGTGGGCATAATGAAAGTATAATGTTTCAGTGCATAACATACTGCTCAATACTCTTAATTATAATCGGCTCCATTTCGTTTAGTAATTAGGAAGGTGCAGTGTTGTTTTCCACTATCATTCATCAACAAATTATTCCCAAGAATCTTAACCCCCCACAACTGACAAGTTATTAATTGTGCAATTCTTTTACATTTAAGATTGAACACTTTTTTCTTATTTCGGGCTCTGTAAAATTTTAAGAAGCCTGATATATGTATTAATATTGAAGAGAAGGCTGCTAGCATGGAACCAATCATCATATGTTGTTGTTGTTGTTGTTGTTGTTGTTGACTAACGGCACTGGGGATTAGTTGATATGCATCATTTTCCCCCTAGCTTCCCAATATAAACTCGGTGGGTTCCCACTTTTGAGACCATTACATTTGTCCAAATGGCGCTTGTTCATGATGACATACTCTTTGCAGATAGTACATTTGGGTATAGGTATGCATGGTATTTTATAAAGGTGTTCTGCAAGACAATCATGGCCAGTTTCCATTCTAAATAGGGCCACTGCAGTTTTTCATGGTAGTTTTTGTATGTCAGTTTTGTCTCCAATATTCTTATAATCCCTGTCTATTAATTTATCTTCTTCATCAAATCTCTGCTGACTTTTATAATGTAGCTTAATATTGTTTATTTGTTGATTAATTTCAGTTTTTGTTACGGGTGCTATATTTTGAATTATACCTTTTTTTGCTAGTTGGTCAGCATGTTCATTGCCTAAAAGTCCAATGTGGGCTGCAATCCATTGCAGGGTGACGTGGCCTCTTGATTCAACAGCTTTAATGAAACTTCTTATTCCTTTGATGTTTCTTGTTTTTTCGTTTTTATAGTTACAATTTCATCTATGGCTGATTTTGAATCTGTTAATATAACTATGTTGTGCTTTATTTACGGTCTGTACAGGATATTCTGCAGTGCTGCTTTTATGACTGTTAGTTCTTCATCATAATGGTTTGAAGTTTCGTCTAGTGTTAGATACTGTGCAAAATGTATGCAGTATACTCCGGGACCAGCATCTTGTTTGTTTATAAAGGATCCATCTGTATATATTCAGAGCCATTCTTTTTCTGGATATCTTTCATTTTCTGTGGCTATTGTTATTGCTCTCATTTCATCTGGTAAATTGCTTTGCTTATGTATTTTATATAACAGGTAATTCTTATAATGTATGTCAATATATTCTGTTGGGCTTGTTTCCTGTATTGTTGTTATATGTGTTGTTATTATTTTCTTGTGGTTTGATTTATTGATGTATGTTCTGAAGCCTGTTTGAGTTTTTAGATTGCTTATATTATCTGCTGTGTGATACCACTTATGTCTATTTTTGTTAACTAGCAGTTTTTGTGCTAGGGTAATTGACTTTAGTTCATGTTCCAGGTATATGGTCATATTTTTTGCAAAGCTCTATAGTATGGCAATTGGTGTTGTTTTCATAGCCCCTGTTATTATTCTTAGTGAATTGTTTTGTGAGGTTTCTATTTTCCCTTAGAGTTTCTTGCTTACTGTTGCTGGCAGTCCTCATCCAAATAGTAAGTTGGGTTTTATGTATGTTTTATATGTGTTATCAAGGAGGTCCATATTTCCACCACATTTTTTCTGCAAGGCGTTTTAAGATGTTCTTTTGTTGATCTTATTTGTTACATTGTTTACATGTTCTTTCGTTGATAGTTTCCGATCTAGTTCTATTCCTAGATATGTTGTTGTGGATGCTTCTTGTAACTTTTTGTTATTGCTTTGCAAACATATATTTTCTGTTTTGTGTTGCATTGTGAACAGTTGATATTGGGTTTTTTCTGTGTGTATCTCCATATTGTTATGGCTAGCCCATTGTTCCAGTATTATAACGGCATTCTCCATTGTCTTTTGTAACTTTTTATAATGTTTCCCAGAACTTATATTCTTTTCCGAGGTCCATATTACTAGGTCGTCAACACACATTCCCACTTGTATGTTATCTAGTTCCTTCAGTGCATCTGCTAGGTCGTTTATAAATATATTAAAGAGAATAGTACTTGTAGCAGATCCTTGGGGTAATCAATATTGGGTTTGTTTCCATTTGGATGTTGCTGTTTTGTACTGCACTGCAAACCATCTTTGAGATACGAAGGCGTGAAACCAGTTTAGCATGTGACCTGATATGCCATATAATTTCATCTTGTGTAGAAGAATTTCTCGCCACACTGTTTCAAATGCACTTTTGATATCAACAGATAGCGCTAGAGAAGTCTCATTTTTAATAAAATTTTGTTTAATGTATTGTGTAAGTTTTATGACCTGATGTATTGCTGAATAATCTTTCCTGAACCGGGCTTGTTATGGGATTATTATGTTTTATGTTTCCAGGTAAAATGTCAGTCTTGTAGCTATCATTCTTTCTAGAAGATTTGTTATGTTTGAAGTTAATGACATCGGTCTGTAGCTATCTATTGATTGTGCCAGTTTTTCTTTCTTCTTGATGGGTATTAATTTTGTTTTTTCCAAAATGTTGGTATATTATTTCTGGTGGTCCAAATGTTATTGATAATTTTTTGTAGGGTGTGAAGTGGCAATCATCATATCGTTCAGTAAATTGTTACACCTTATTTCCACTGCCCGTGGTTGTCCCCAGAAATCATAAGGGAAGCATCAGAGAACTGCGATATGCTTAAAGATAAATCATTTACATGTGCAAAGAAATAGAGGGGTCCTCGGACAGAACCTAGAGTTTCTTTCTCCAACATCAACACAGGCTATAGGTGATTTTTACACATATAAGCTTCTTCTCTCTCTGGATACATAGACATTTCAGCACATTATGTTTACTTAAGTAAAATCTAAAGCATTGTAGTACTTTTCCTTGTATCCTATATGCTTCATGTTTTCCCAGTACCAAATCCTGATATGCACAGTCAAATGCTTCATTTAAGTCACAGTATATTCAAACAGAATTTTGTCAAAATTCAAGAAGATATCTGATTTCCTTATGCAGTGAATATATAGCAGGAATAGTAGACTTATTTCAGAGGAAACAACGTTGACATGTAAGTAAGTAAGTAAGTAAGTTTTATTCACCGTAAGAACATACAATATTCATGGCTTCGTCAAATTTGTACCCGTAAGAATAATACAATTCTTTTGAGCAATAACATTATGAATACAATAGTAATTAATAATGCACTAGTAATTAAACAATACAATAGTAGTTAAATAATACAATAGTAATTGACAGAATAATAATGCACTAGTAATTAAACAATACAATAGTAGTTAAATAATACAATAGTAATTGACAGAATAATAATACAATAGTAATTAAGAATAATGCTACTTAGGTCACACAATTTTTAATGTATTACACTTCCAAAAACTAGACTGTAATAGACATAACTTTTACTAAAAAAATCAATATTTACTTTATTATTCAATTCTACTTCTCAAAAACTCATCTATTGTCTGTGGCATTATTTTTATTAGGATATTTTTTACAGCTTTTCTGACATGGATGTAAAACCTATGTATGAACCACATGGGTAATTCAAAAACCTAATTAGCAGTTCAAAGAATTTTGTCAAAGAGTTACCTATTGCTGCAGGCCTAGAATTTTCAATATTTTGCATATTTGCCATTTTGAGAATTGCGATAACTTTGCCGGTAAAGTTAATGTCTTAGCAATTACCTTTGGACATTATTTTAAAACCATTGTTGGAGTTTTATCTGGCTCAGTATATAATTTAATATTTAGCCTTTCCTTAATAACATTTGATAGGTACGTCTACCTCAGCAAATCAAAAATATAGATACTCTGAGGATTTAACTACAGATACAAAGTTATACTTTACTTCTTATTTATAGTAAACATAATTTCCAGAAGAGTTCCTTTAAAAATATTGATGAATTATTTATAAATTACACTGGGATTGTTGGTAAGAAAACAGTATATGTTGTTGCCATTCTTGTTTTAATCAGAAGTATTCTTACTTATAATCTCCCAAAAAATTTATGTTTAAATTTAAAGGGAGTTGATTAATGACACTAAACAACACTTACTTTTAAATTTTTCCGGAACATGTTTCAGAGACTTTGCCTCTATCCTCAGCCGGCCATTATCATAACAACACTGTTTTCAGCACTTCCAAGAAAGGAACTGCAAAATTATATTTATTACTACAAGCCTTGATCGGGCATTATAGAACTGAATTTTCATTTTGTAAACCAGTCTTTTACATTATTTCTGGTGTAGTTATGATATTTAGCTATATAGAGAAGGTCTCCATGGATAGTCCAGTTCTCTAGGGTTACTACTGGCTTTTCTAAAACCATAGCTCACCCAAGTCTTATGTATGTTAACTGTAAAACAGTTTTACTGGAAGAAAAGGACTAAGAGAGTACAGAAATTTTAAAGTTAAACTTATATCAACTGAGGTAAGAAATGTTTAATAAACCTACTTCATTTTACCTTGAAATTGCTCATATCATTAACGTCAAACCAATTCTGTTATACAATAGTTAAAAAGTTCTTTAAACTATAATGTCAGAAGCACCTTTAGAAGTAGAAAAGGTCAGACTGACTATAGTTTAAAAATATGTTTTTTAAAACATTGCGCTACCATCCAAATAATAATTATCCATATATAGCTCTCGTGGAATGATAAAAAATGATGGGAATTTTTTAATTTTCTTACAGAATTTCTTTTCATTCATCAATGTACACTTTGTCCCCTTCAAAGTAATCTATATCAATTATAATACATATTTTGCCAGTGCCTTTGTCAATCTTGCTCCATTTCTAGAACTCACTTTCTGTTGTAGCGTTCAGCTGCTTCAGTGATTCCGTTCTATCTCATTAATGGTGGCAAAGTTATGTTCTTTCCTGATTCTATTTAGCCTCAGGAACAGTAAGATGTGTTAGAAGGCCATTTCCAGCTAATACAATGCCATAAGCAACATAACAGTTTTTTTTTTTTTGAACACACATTGAGCTATGGTTGGGAAAATTATCACAATGGAGTGTCCATGATTGATTTTGTCAACATTTTGGTTAACCTCTTTGATGATGATTCAATGAGTTCCCAGTACTTTTCTGTTTTTGCTTCTTCCATACTGTCTTCATAGCTATATGTGATGTTGTTCAGAGCAATAATTTGCAATATCTAGTTGAATGCTCTTCCGTAAACTGTTGTGCTACTTATAGCAGATTTGCCAAAAGCCATAATCAACATATAAAATGCAATGTACCACCTTTTTCCATTTTTAAGCTAAATTCAATAAAAATAAAGAAAAAATTTGCATGGTACTGCAAAGCACATATAACCTTTTTGACTGTCAACAATAGACAAAGCTGAGGGGGCTGCTGAAAGTGCAAATATATTCCAGGAACATATGTACCGACAAGTTAAAAGAAAAAAAAATGTTTTGTAACTTAGTCATAAATCTCATCAAATTAAAATATTCCTGTTTTAATTTGATCACACCGTTTATGTCTCTGAAGTTTAATTTTGTAGAAGTGTTATCCTAAATATGGGCACAACCATAACACCTATCCTTATTGGCTAAACCAAAACTAGAGATTACAATCCACAGGTTATCACAATATTTGGAAGGGATATCACAGTTCACATTAAAGTCACCACAAACAATTAATTCAGTTTGATAAAAAAAATTGCTAAGGGTTTTACGTATTTGTTAAAATATAAATTAATATAAACCGCCATCGACTGATATCACATTAAAATAGTTTGAGATTGTTGTTCAACTTCCATTTTAAACATTAAATTTCGCTATATTTGTTATAATAAAATTCAGATAAATGCAATTTCCTTATCTCAAGATTGTTTCTGATAAAATAGCAACAGCTCCATCAACATGATTCTTATGACTGTAATAGCTATCGAGATTAAAATTTTCAGAAACAAAGACATCGATATTTTCCATATCTCAGTGAGACACACAAATTTAATATAATTGCAACTTCTAATCAAATATTCAATTTGAAATCTATAAGCTTTATGCATGTTTAAATGACATATTCAAGAGAATGAAATCTAGTTTAAATGCTGCAGAGTTTGAAAAAGACTTTTGCACTGTTTAAAGAACCTATTAATACATACTACATTTGGCCATGTACTCTTCCATGGTCTAGGAGTAACTTGCCTGCTTGTTCCTCCCGAAGTTATGGATCCAAACGCAACAAAGCAGATTGATCTTTTTGGGTATAAAAATCCTCAGCGCTGCTTCCTTAAAATGGGAAGTAAAGCTAGTAGTCTTGTGTCATAGATTTACAATACAGAAAAAAATGAATACAATAACGAAACATTAGTAGAATTAATTAATAACTGTGAACTCTGCTACTTATTTCAGAGTCTCCCTCTCTCTCCAGATTTTTGTGCCATGTAACATACGGCCTCTGCCAAAGCATGATTAAGTAGGAAATGCAGATTTTAGGAAAATAGTCTGTGGTTTTGTGTCTGCGAGGTGAAATAGACTCAAAAGAGAGTTTTAAGCTGAAAGTTTTTTTTTTAACTCTGTTTACAGGGAACCCCATGTGACTTAGTGACTGGGGATGAGCGCATACATGCTAAACATAGCAGCAGCCCCTCCAGGCACATATCTTGCACAATTGAAATGACATCTTTGAATACTAAATGTAAGTATCACAAACATTCTTTGTTTCTTGCTAAAAATTTTGAATAACAAGGAATTTTTGGTTCACATATCTCAGAATTGTTCAAAGATAAACTCTTAATTTCAGATGATGTAGCAGTTATTGATGAAATTCAAATGATTGCACATCTGAAACGAGGTTGGGCATGGACAAGGGCGCTCCTTGGAATTGTTGCTGATGAAATACACTTATGCGGTGAGGAATGTGCAATACAGCTAGTTCAGTCCCTGATGTCAAACACAGGGGAAGATGTTGAGGTGATTTACTTTGTAATAATAAAGTTAATAAGGTGGTTTTAAATATTAGAATATGAATAATTAATTACTTTCTCTATCAAGTAAATAGCAGGAAGAGCAGGTACTGCATCACTGAAAATTAATACAGAGGAGATAGTAGGAAATTGTTTTGATGTCCCCTAAATCTAAACAAGTTTTTTTAGAAAAGGATCTATGTGCAAACAGATGTGTGCACATACATGTGCAGTGTTTGTGTAACATATAAATCACAATATTGCTTACATGTTAAAATTTGGTCATATACTACGTCATCAAAACCTTAATCAAAACTGCACTTCATGTGAACAAAATACTTTCTTGATCCGTTCATTCACCTTATAAGAACATTGAAAATTGGCAAGAAAGTGAACATTCGGGCACGTGAAATAATACTGAAAAATTCAATGCTAGTAGCCAGACTTTGAACAGATATTTTCAGTTCACTATGGTGCTGCTATGACCAGCAGACCTATCATGGCAACATCTTGGCTAGATGATAAATTTTTCACATGACTCATGTTTTTCCTACCAGGTGTTCTCGAATTCAGTTTTAAGTAACATATCTCAATGACAACTCACAGTTTCACTCAAAAGGGGTCGCAGAAATTATCATATCTTTGCCTATTTTGCCAAATGGTATTAAATTTGGATACAAGGCGGTCTCTTATATGTTTGTTGTGGAAACCGTATTCCATTAATGTTGAGGAGTTGTGTCAGTATAAATTCTATAAATTGTGTTTGATGCTCATGTTGTAGTTCAGCAGGAGCAGAAAAAATGGTGTACCTGTCTACTAGTGCTATTGATTATGTATTGTTTCTTCCAAAAGGATGTTGGGTTGGATCATTGTCTTAGTGGTTTGGTAGTTAGTATGTTAATCTCCAAAACCACAGGTCTCAGGTTTGATTGCAGACTGAAGTATGGGTATTGTTATTCAGCCGGAATCATTCTCAGTCATCCCTAAATTGGGACATGTGAGAGGAAGTGTAAATCTCTGTGTGAATTTGATATTGTTAAATTAATTAAATTAAGAGGTATTATAAACCAATTTTGTATACACATCTTGGTACTTGTCCTGTTTGTGTTTTCCAATAGAGATTTTCTTTATTGGCCTTAGGCCTGAATGCACTTCGGCCTTGGCTTACTGCACTCTCTGTATAGTTTTAAAGCTAATCCATTAAGCCTATATTCTTTAACAGGGTGTACAGTCTCGTAACATATATGGCTTCTTAGTCTTCTAGTTCTAAAATGATGTCCCCAAAAGCAACACATGTGTAAGCTAAAGCCCCATAGGACCAAACATGTCCTGGGATATTCCAGTTTCTTTTTGACATAATTTCTAATGTAAGTTAACCTGAAACACTTTCATGTTAAGATGGGAGCACTTCCTATGTAAAATGCAGTAACTCTTCTCAGCTAGTGTGTTACATTTAAGTAAATTTTTCAACATCACCGATAACTGGTTTCCCATGCTCCTTTCTTTGACTTTTTAAGCTACCTTTATAATCTACCATGGGCCAGTTCTTAACAGCCTTTCTTACCAAACATTGAGTAATTTCTAGAGCCTGCTGTGGTGTAATAAATTGTGAAGCTGCTCCTTGTCTTGCAAGTTTATTTCCCTCTATGCCACTATGACTAGGCAGCCAGATGAGTTGGGCCTCATTCTGTTCTGTGGGTTTATTTAAGAAATATGAAACCAGTTCTTATGTTAATATATGACTATACAAAGCATTAAGTGCAGCCTGGCTAGCTGAAAAGATATGGATCTGCATAGTAATGTAAGACCTCTACCTTTTCTGGTATGCACTGAATAATACCCAAAATTTTTGTTTCAAAAACAGTAGTATATTTTACTAAAGAAATATATATTTGCATGTTGCAATTAGTCTGAATACCTCAGATCTTTTTCCTGAACCTATTTAAGTTGTTAGCCAATCTCAGTCAAGTTTTCTGTTGAGATTTCAGACTTTTATTTGTCCACCATTCAGGATCAGTAATGACCCTAAATTTCCTTATTAAAGTGTTAGTTGGAAATATGTACACAACTAATATTCTGGGAGCATATCTGAAAGGCGAGACAGTACAATAGTACTTTATTGACAAGTGGAGTGTGCGATGCCTTAATATTGTCTACTTATTATTAATTTGAAAGTCCAGTTTCAATTGTACAGTGACAAAATACATGTGAAAGTGCCCAGAGTATAAAACACTTTTATCTCCCACTTTTCTTGTAAAAATATATTAAAGTAGCGAAATATCTGTTAATCTTTAAAAACTATACAATAGGTCACCGGAGACAATCTATATTTCACATACAGTAGCAACGATAGTTCTGTGCAGGTGACCTACTTTCCTTGCACACTGGAGAGGGTCTATGCCTGAACGCCACTTGCATCTTCTGCTAGCGCTATAAGATGGAAGACAGTATGGCTCGGCCATATTTCCCAGACTCGTCTTTACTAAAACGCATACCTTAAGATATATGAGCACTTGCTCTTCTTAGCTACTGGGAAACAACAGATTTTCATTACACTTTTACTTCTTTCACAAATGTTTTAATTTACAGGAGAACAAAAATCTGGGGTGATGTCTTTGTGGCTTGCAAGGCATGAAAGTGAGAGCCGATTCTCACTTCATATACAAAGATAACCAACCTTCCTTTATCTCTAAGCCTTTTTATGATATGTAAATATGACACACGTCAATTTCTCATATACCTTTCACATAACAAGAAATTGTTCATTTGCTTTATTCCACTTCAGAACATATGCCATATATGATAGTTTTTAAACTTGTGCTTCCCCCTTTAAAGTTAATGGAACCTTAATGTTTCAGGAGTCCCAAATTTTGAGGATGCGCACAGTTTGCTCCTAAATATACAAATTATAAATTGCTGGGTGAATTACACACCTATCAAAGTCCTCAAATATAGTGATTGTTTCTGTTACATGATGTACTATCTAGATGTTTCAAAGGAGGTCCCTTGTGCGTCTTATTTCTCTACTCCTTTAGTTATTTTTACGAAATTTCCCACAGAAACTTTTGTTGCTGCTCTGACCCTCCCTTGCATTTTGTCAGCATATCGCCAGAAACTGCTTCCCGTTTTGTTATTGATTGACATGTTTTAATTAACTTCACGGTTTGGCTGTGAGGTGTTTTTCCACCAAGATTGCTTAAAATTGGAGGCATGTTAATCTAAGTAAGAAAATATATAAATGCACACACATACACACAGACAAAATGCTAATCACCAGTGTGATTAATAATCACATTTTCTAAAACTTTAAAATCTTAACGTGACGACACCGAAGCGTTAGAATTTACCCGGTCAAACCTCTCCACGATACCAGTCATTTCAGTGTACTGCACATGAGTGAGGGTGTAGGCTCAGCAACTGGATTCTAAATGACTGCGCACACGGTCTCCACTGAAAGAGAACCATCATCTGTACTGTACCACAAAATTTCTTTTAATGCCATTCACCTACCCTTTAAGGGATTATCAGCTTGTCAACAGGCTAGAATTTCTGTGCTCCAGCTAATGATGGTTCTCAGGAGTCAAGAAAATTTGGTGGAAATTCTACAAGGGAGAGTAAAGTATTCTCTTTTCTGGAATGTCAAAATTCATTAAATATGATTCAAATTTCTTTAAATAAATGTTTTGTGATTTATGTGAGCTGGTTTCTAGGTTCAACAGTAAAACAAACATAGCACTGATGCACTAAAACTACTAAACTTACAGGACATCCACCATCATTTTCGCAATGGAAATAGATTACAATAACATGCTTTCTTTTCTACAGCTAAAAATAATAAGAGATAATGGCAAGCCAAAATCTTATATTAATATAAAGGACATCCATGCATACAAGTTCATCAAAGCCAATAGTTTCAACCCAAAACCTAACAAACCTGGAGTCATTAACAGCCTAACGCATAGACCGATTAATGTAGCAATTGCTGAAAAGGAATACATTACCAAATGCATAAAAATAATAGAAACAGCAATAATAAACAGTTTCAGCAAAAAATTGGTATTCAAGGAAATAAAAAGATCCAGTAGACAAAAACAGTTGAATGAGATCCCCACTTAAAGTGTTTTTAGGCACAAAGGAACAAAAATCCAAGAAAGTCACATAGTACTCATGGGCAACCAAAAGTTTCAGAATATTTTCTTTAAATTTAACATTACCCTGGCACCAGTAAACAAATTCAGTATCATTAACCTCATCTGAAAACCAAAATAGACAAAATACCTCTTGAAAGATGCTTGGCATTTGTAGAATTAATTACTCAGACTGTTATAAAATGTACATGGAAAGACAAAACATAAGATTTGAACCAGATTAAAAGAACACTTTACGAGCATCAAGTAAAAAGGAACAGAAAAATCTGTAGTAGCAGCAAATTTCTGGGATCATAACGATAACATAAAATCAGAAACCTAACTACTAAAATGAGTTCATATGAATCACAAGTTAAACTTCAGGGAAAATATTTATATAAAGAACCTTGAAATATATTTAATGAATTTTCATATTCCAATGGAAGGAAATATTTAACTCAGACTCATTGAATCGCAGCCAGATGCCCTGTCTGCAGAGAACCATGATCAACTAGAACACCAAAGTTCTATCCAGGCGAGAGCTTCTTGATAATGCCTTCAAGTGGAGACGGAATGTGTTGAAAAAAATTTGTGGTATTTAAGGTATTAGTGTTCTAGTTGACTCATCGTATAGTTTTTAATTAATAAATTACTGCACACTGTTAATTCCAATTTAAATTTTTTAAATTATCCTTTAATCTCTATGCAGGCAATACCTAAAATTTCAGATCAGAGAACTAGGATACCTATTAGGCTTTTCATTGTTAAGAATAAATAGTGGTGAGAAGCAACTTTATGAATTCCTACTTTAGCTGAATTCATAGTTTTACCCCCAGTAAGCATCCAGTAGCTATGATCTACTCTACAAAAAACACAGTTAGTGTTAGGCACAGCTGATACTGATAGGGATATTTTATAACATTTTAACATGTGGATGCTGAGACATACAATAGTATGTAATGCACTAAAAGCACCATAAGGATGGATTTTAGTATTACTAAAGAATTGTTTAAGTTAATTTCCATTAATTAACCTAAATAATAAGAGTTAAACAATGAAGCCTGGATCTCAACTATTTACAATAGTATGTCGCCACAAACAATGTATCTCAAATACGAGAGCCCCTAGTGTTTTACCAGGAAAAAATATGAGCCAATTGGAAAATTTAATGTCCTCACGGCAAATTGGCACTGGGAGCTCAATGGGTAAGAGTGACTGCACAAAAACCAGGAGATCCGTGTTTCAAATCCTGACCATGGCATTGAATGTTCCAGTTTGTATCTAAATGAAAAATTAATTTTGCCTAAAATTCAGTATTGAGTCCTCCTTTGAGAACTTGAGGCATACATAAAATTTTGTACAATGTAGGAATAACTAAACATATTGGTATGGAAATTCTGCTGCGTTATATTAAATACTTGCAACTGTGTCTTTGTAGGTGCGGAGACATGACCGCTTGACAGAACTAGAGCTGGAGAAGAATGCATTAGAATCACTGGATAAAGTGCAACCTGGAGATTGTATTGTTTGTTTTAATAAAACGACTATTCAATCGGTAACAAGAGAGTTATCTGCCAAAGGAAAACGGGCTGCAGTTATCTACGGTGACTTGCCTCCAGGCACTAAGCTATCTCAAGCAAGAAAATTCAACGACCCAGGTGACGCCTCCGACATATTGGTAGCTACAGATGCCATTGGAATGGGTCTTAATTTGTGAGTAGATTGAGTGCAATTTTCGAATAAGAAAGTCTTTTATTATTAGTTTTTCATTCGTTCCATTTACACCCTGCCTTTAATGCCAATGGTCATATTGGCAGCCATTTTCCTTTGAAACATTCAAAGGTGTTAACTTGTATTCTTTGGGTTTTAATCATTAGATCACGCACATAATCACACTCTCATTCATACTTCCAGACTCTGGGAAAGATGAATTAAGCTCAACAAGCTCCTCTTATATAAGCTTATTCTTCTATTTATTTCATGTTAATATAGATAACCATTTGCAAAACTATTTTTATTACACATCTATTTCCAGATACAAGGAGAATAAGACAACGCAATGAATTTAAGTGGTAGACAAATCTTCTAAGAACAGATGGTTATCTCATTCCACTCTCATTGGTACACAGAAAATCTTATTTTATAGCTTTTTGGTACATAAAAATCTGGCCCCTAGTTCTTGCTGTCAAATCATAAATGTGGTCGAAATCCATTTAGATCAGATCACCTAGTATAAAATGTTATTTCATAATGCTACAATATTATATGCTTATCTAATTCAGGCTTCAATATAACTTTACTTGGGTTTCATTGTCACTTTATTTCTGCAGAAGTTTTCACTGCTAGTTTATCATTCACACTGTTTTTGCTGAAATTGTAGCACCATTCACTGATTTGCTTTTATCTATTGAGTGGGAAAACTTGGCTAGAAATAAAAGCAAAATTGGATGCTGATTTGTGGGGCACTTTTCTCTCTTTATGACTACAGTTAGCTATTGGTTCAACGAGATCAAACACAGTCAAACATATGCTTTTCATGAGTGCCCAGGATGCCTAGCAGATGTGGTTACTGAGGAAGTCACTGTGAAGGTCCATAATATGATTTTCATTTATCCTCAAACAAAAGTCCCCCAGGGGCCTACTGCGGTAGGGACGGGAATTGGCGATCCCTTGGTCCCGAGCCAAACTGACACCCTCGATGTGGGTTCCACTTAGTGGTGAGGGGTCAGACAAAACACCCACTCACGTGTAGGCCGTGCGTGGATACCCGTGTCTGTGAAAAGGTTTCTCCTGGTGGTTGAGGGATGCGCATCTGAGCTCGTTCCACCATTCTTCTGAATTTGGGTAAGGTGCGCATTTCTAATACACTACTTTGGTTTCTGCTTCGCCTAAACGGGAGGTTAGGGACTAGCCTACCCCTAATCAATTGGTCAGGACTAGGTATAGTCTGTGAGGTTTAACTTGGCGTATTCTCTACTGTCCTTGTCTAACACAGAATGCTGTCCTTGTCTAGCACACGTGGGCGGGTCAGCAACCACTGCTTTGTCGTGATTCGTGGAAAGTTGACGCTGGCAACCCCCACTCCGCTGTGTGTTGATTAAAGGTTGTCAGTGGCGTATGAGCGATAGAACTGTGCATTTATTGTTTTGTGGATTTACACGGCACACAAAATTTTTTCATTGTTGCAACATATGGATATAATGTTGAATTATTTTCGTGTAGTTTTAGTTGTGTTTGTGTTGTTTCAAGTTGAATCTCGAGGGAAAGTTCTAAAATCAGATTCTAGGGAAATTGTAGTCAAAGTTCACGGTTTCTTCAGTGGTGAATGTGAAGCTTTTAATTGTGGAAAGCCGACTATTTCAGTGACGATCATCGTTGAGAGAACTGCTGATGCTACAGGTATTTCTTCTAGTTCTGTCCAACGAATTTTAAAAGAAGACAAAAATGCAGAAGCTAGCGGCGGTAGACTGCAAGCACCAGGCAAGAAGCGCCATAATAGAAGACTGCGAAAAACAGAAATTGATTCACTCACAGTTGCTGCTATTAAGCGAACAATCTATTCGCTGTATCGTACGGACTTTCTACCTAGTTTGCTGGACATATATGAGGCTGTAAGAGCTAAAAACTTAGTTAAAGGAAGCGTATGACCCTTAAAGAAATTCTTAAATGGCTTAATTTCAGTTATGGTAAAAATTCAGAGGGAATACACTTTTTAATGGAACGAATGGATATTGTTTCTAAAAGATTTAAATTTTTAAGACGAATGAAAGAACTGAGATCTACAGGTAGGCCCATAGTTTACTTTGACGAAACGTGGGTAAATATAAACCATACGAGAAATACGGTGTGGAAGTGCATCGCCGATGAAAATGAAAGTGATTTCCCTCTTAAAACACCAATCGGCAAAGGGCAGCCAATTATATATGAACATGCTGGATATTCACCAGGATTTATTCCTAATGCTTTGCTAACTTTTAAGTCAAATTCAACCAAAGACTAACATGAAGAAATGGATAATATTTTCAAGGATTGGTTTGTTAATACATTTCTACCTAACATCCCGCCTAGTGATGTCATCATTATGGACAATGCCCCTTATCATTCCACAGAAATTAATAAAGCACCCACCTCATCTTCACTCAAATCCCATATGCACGAATGGCTTCGTTATAGGAATATTGAGTTTGATCCACAAGCGACAAACCCAGTGCTATACGAATTAGTTAAACTGAAAAGGATAATTTCAAAGTGTATTAAATAGTCTCGCAGAGGTACACGGTCATATCGTAGTAAGATTGCCACCTTATCACTGCAACTTTAATGCTATAGAACTTATTTGGGCACAAGTGAAGAATGATGATGCCAAACATAACATTTCATTTAAAAGTGTCGATGTAAGAGCCTTGTTCCATATTGCGATTAGAAAAGTAACCCCAGAAAACTGGAAAAGCTCGTGTGAGCATATACAAAACACTGAATAGTTTTACCGGGGAAAAGACGGTCTGATAGATGAAATTACAGTTATAAATTTAAAAGACTTGGAATCGGAAGAATAAAACGAAGATTCGTTTGAAATTTCTGACTGTGTATCGGGGGATGAGCAACAATCGGACGGAGTGGAGAAGGGGCGCTCCGCCACTGATGCACGCTTGGCTGGGGTGTCTGCTTTGCCGGCTACGTCATAGAGTTAGCGGTCAGTATTCCTTTCTCTTTCTAAAAGGCACACGACTAGTTAAACCTCACAGACATTATTGTATCGAACTCCAAGGTGAGTGAGACAGTGAGCTCGCTATATCCCCTGTGTAGCCCTGTCATCCCAGTGGTGTGACCCCTTGTTGGGCTCCGTGGTGGGTAGGGAGCACTGGGGGATTAAACTTATTCCATTTGTTATAGTAAACCATTCAAAGAAAAACATTATGAAAAGTGAAAAAGAATTGTTTAAGAACAATGTAAAAGAAGTAGTTGAATGTGGACCTCGCTACTTGGTCATTAAAAGAACAGAGGAAGGCAGGAGTTTGTCAAACATTATTTCTTTTTTGATGCAGGAGGGTCTTGACAACATAGCTGGTGCTGTAAAATCATGTACAAAATCTAGAAATGGCACGCTGCTGGTGGAAGTAACTAAAGCATCACAAGCAGTTAAAATACAGAGAACCACCCTGCTGGGCAGTTATCCAGTCAAGGTGGAGATGCATAGGACCCTGAATTCCTCGTGCGGTGTTGTAAACACTAGTGCATTGGATGGCATGTCCAACCAGGATATTCAGAAGAACCTTCAGAAACAAGGCGTTATAGCAATCTTTCGTGTGCAAAGAAGAGAGCGAGGGGAAATGGTTCCTACTTGTACCCTGTTCTTGACCTTTGATCGGGTAGATCTCCCTCAAAGGATTAAGACAGGATATGAAGTGATAGAGGTTAGACCATATACACCTAACCCTCTGAGATGCTACAAATGTCAGCGGTTCAGTCACACTAGTGAATTCTGTAAAGGTGTTCCTACATGTGGCAGCTGTGGAGACGGCATGCATGAAGATGCATGTACATCACCTCCAGCATGCATTAACTGTAGCGGTGAACATCCATCAAGTTCACGAGAATTCCCTCATTATATTGAAAAGCGAGCTATTCAGGAGATCAGGGTTTAAGAAAAGGTATCGTTTTCACAAGCCCGGAACCTTCTTCGTATCCACAAGCCCTCTCTAACTAGCTCCCGTACCTACAGCTCTGTGGCGGCTACCCCGTAACTAAAACGGGAAGCTGGTACCCAAACATGTCATATGAACCGGAAAACTATATCAGAAAAAGTTCTAGTGCCTATGTCGCAACTGAAAGCACCAGTAACAACACGTAAAGCTTTGAGCACACCACCGTAGACTACTACAAATAAGAGCATCTCAGTTAAGTCGCCTTTCAAAGCATCGACGTGTAGCAACAGGACCAAATTGCCCGTAGAGTACCAAGCACCAGAAATAAAGTTCAGGCCTCAGTATGACAGAACTGCCTTTCTTAAAGAAAACGGAAAGCCTGCTCCCGAGAAGACCAAGAAGGAAAGTCAAAGAGCATCTCCGAGATCATCTTTGGAGACATTTGGGGAGGACTCAGACCGGCGACATTCATCTTGGTCGGTGGTAGTTTCCAACCGGTTGGAGACTCTCGAACCGAAAGTTGCGGAAGAAAACGGCCCTCTTCCATCAAAGAAATGGAACAGGAAATACCTGACCACGCTGCTACGTCTGCAACAAAGAAGCGGCAGGATATACCTGCAGAAACTAGCCCTACATCCAAGAAAAAGGGCAAATTGATCCGACCACCAACCACCGACTACTATATATCATTTACACACATGGCACCCAACAGCCAATCCACCCAGCAATAGAACTAGCTGAATACGCCGACGACACTGCATATCTGAGCAGCGCTCCGAAGCTGATGAACGCAAATCCAAGAATAGCGAAACAGCTAAAAGCCTTTGACAGATGAGCATTCGAATGGCACCTCACAGTAAACGCGAGCAAAACTCGAGCGATCATTTTTCGCAGTAAAACAAAGCATAACTACCAAGAATAGACGATAGCCTAACAAGGACACAAAATACCTATACAGACCACCGTAAAATACCTGGGAACAAAGCTTCATAAGAAAACTAAGCACAAAACCACATTTCCAGTAAAAGATGAAAGAAGCAAAAACAGCAATCTTCACCCTACATTACTTATTAAAAATAGGCAAAATAGGACTCTCAGCACCGATCCTCAACCAACTGTACGAGACAACAGTAAGACCATACTTCACCTACGCTGCCATCGTCACCTTCCCGATAACAACATATATCAAAACCAGGCTTCAACAGATGGAGAGAAAGTGCTTAGGAATAGCCAACAAACTCGTACCCTGGCATAAAAACCAACAAGTGTATGGTATCTGTAAGGCAACCCCACTTGAAAAACACATACAGAACCGGATGTACACGTACATCGCGAACGCGTCCGAGATTGCAGCAGCAGAAAACTACAAGAAGACGGAGACCACGGCCCCACCAATCGTCACCCTGATACAACACCACGTCAGGATCAAGGAAGCCGAGGAAGACGAGATCCAAGAACATCTCCGAATACTTCTACCTTGAAAAGTGACGATTGTGAATCAACACATACCATAGCTGTACACATACCACAAAGATTGTTAACTTAAAAAAACTACTGCTAAGAACAAAACGAAACTGTATATATGTAAAAAAAAATAAAAGAAAAATTAAAAAAAAAATTAAATTAAAAAATTAGGAAAAAATTAAAAAATTAAAAAACAAGGAAAACTAAAAGAATTTAAAATAAAGAAAAAAAAATATATATTAAAGAAAAATATATATGTAATATTAAATAAATAAAATAAACGTATGACAAATACTAACATTATTACAATTAGCCGACAAATTGTTAACACATGCATATATAACATGATAATGATAAAACCGTCCTCCCTGAGCTCCAAATAAAGTCAAGGCTGAAGAGGGTACACCCCTGAAGTAGCCATAGGGCGAAATAAGCCAGGGTGAAATAAACCCACCGGCGAAATAAGCCCAGTGGCGGCTGGTGGAAAAAATTATTGGAGGTGCACAGAAAATACAGAGTAATAGTGACTCAACTATTTATAGAGAAACTCTGCTCTACTTTCCTTAGACCTGGCGGATCTCTCAATAACTTTTGCGCTGAAGTCGCTGATCTTCATAACAAACTCCCTCTCAATTGAAAGCATTGCTATTCTGACAATTTGTCCTGTGACATTGTGTTCCTAAGGTAAATTTTTACTCTTTTTAAAGTTGAGAAACAGCGTTCTGCTTCAGCAGTTTGACATTCGCTGAATGTAGCACATAAATTGTTTTCCTTAATGAAGTCCTTCAAGCACAAAGTGCCGGACATTCAACGAAATTCCTCTCGACTGTAAATTACAGTCAGCTCTGTATGAATTTTTGTTCCAATGATAAAAGGATAGAACCTTATTGTTTCTCTAAGTGGATCCTCTGGAAATGTCTTATGATAGCCGGAGAAATTTTCTTGAAGAAACAAAGTCGAGGCTACCAGATGCCTCGTTAAGCTAAATCTGTCCTTTGCTTCTCTAAGAATATTGTCACAAACTTCAAGAGCTTCTCTTCATTTCACATCATGATCTTCTATTCTTCCCCTCTTAATTGCAGTTTCTTCGTGATCCTCAGTATCCATGCTATTTCTCACCGTTTGCACTTCCCTTTCAAATGCGTTTAGCTGGTAGAGGGCAAATGTTGCATTGCAGTCTCGTTTCTACAGCTGATTGTACAAAATGTCCACATGGGGCATGATCTTGTGGAAGAAAGACAGCCAGAATACAAAATTATTATCTTTCAAAGTGGTCATAAACCCATAAGGCTGAACAAGTGTGGTGTTTTTTAACAGATCTCTTTTCTGTATAACCTCTATGCATTTTATTAAATTCTACCTGTGTTCCAAAATGATATTGACGATCCATGAATGACAATTCCATCGTGTCGGAACAGAACGTGGCAATTGTTTTTGCACTTCATCAAGCACAGCTGTTCTTTGAGAAGAATTTCAAAAAAATATGCATATTCCTTGTAAAATGGAAAAAATATCCTCACACTGATGTTTACTGAGGCTTCATTTGTATTATTAAATTAAGTTTATGTGCTTGGCAGTGTATATAAGAGGCACAAGGATACCTCTCCTTCACAACTGCCTGAACATCGTGTTTCCTACCTCCCATGTCGGATGCAACATCATAGGTCTGTTCTATAAGTTTATTCGGGCACCCTGACAGTTGCAGATCAAGTTAAGATTTAATGACTATGGCAAGAGAGTCTGCATCATGACCAGCAGGTTGAAGAAAACTTAAAAATCGTTCTACAGGCTTGTTATTCACAGAATATCTGTAGATAATAACCATCTGATACACTGAAGAAACATCAGTGGTTTCATCTGCTTTAACAGCAAGGAATTCTGCATCCTTAATCTCCCTCATTATTTCCTCTTGGCATACCTCTAACATACACCGAAGAATTTCGTTTTGTATAGTTTTTGAAGTGCCCCTGAAACCAGTTGTTTTTTCCAGATGGACCTTCAGGACAATTTAGAGATCTGAAATCTATCTGAAATCCATTAGGCCTCGAAAGATAACAGGGTTTTGTGATCTATCAGAATTAACATGGCGTCTAAAAGCCAGCTCAAATGAGCCGCAACACCGTAGGTATATAATTTATGATATTTAGGACATATCTATTCTGCGTAACTTTATCGTTATGCAGCTGCATGTTCCTTCTGTATGCACTTTCCATTTGTGCAGCAATATTAATATTGCCATATATTGATGTGTGATCTTGGCTTCCGGTGAAGGCCGCGTCATCTTGGTCGAAATTGCCGACGTTTCGCTCATCTTGTCGTGAGCTTCTTCTGGGCTCTTGTAGGGACAAGAGCCCAGAAGAAGCTCACGACAAGATGAGCGAAACGTCGGCAATTTCGACCAAGATGACGCGGCCTTCACTGGAAGCCAAGATCACACATCAAGACACAGGCCATGGAAGCCTACGCATCCATTGCCATACATTGCTAAACCTAATGCATTTTATATGAGACGAAGAGGACTCATGCTTTTTAACATGGTCGTGCATGTGTTGTGTATCTTTCATTCCTTGCTTCACCCAGGAATCATCTCCTCCAAAGAGCAGGGATGGAAAACAGTATTAAGAGTTAGTAACTGCACATCCACATAACCAGTCGTGCTTCTTATACATGTCAGGGTTGAACTTCCTACTGAAAGCTCTAGCGTTTGCCTTAATCGTTTGAGTTATATAAATGTTTGGCGTGGGCCTAACCATTCGTTTTACTTCAGATTCTTCCTCAGCACTCCGTTGCGAAAAGGGCTTTTTCAGTACATATTGCACGGTATTCATTCTATCAGAATTTTAAAAACGTACAAAAACAACACCTGACAATAAGCACTATAAATAAAATTTTAGAATACTCAGTTGAACCTTAAACAAGGCTTTCTCAAAGCTCTGCATGCATTAAACCTCACAGCAGAAAAGCAGACTCTCGGATACATACTAAGTGAAGCCTGAAGGTCACGCTATAGCCGTTGCTAAGAGTACGAAGAGCTAGGTTTATAAACCTCCATTTAAGCAATGTATAAGAAGACACTCCCATCTCTTCACCTTCCCGCAACCCTCTCAGAGGGCCTACATTTCGTGCGAAATCTTATGTTAACACTTCGCTGCAAACCTTGCAGCTCCTACAGCTCATCATTCTTTATTTCGACTTCTGCGGTCATGGGCAGCTGTAAACGATAAGCGTAATTGAAACATATCTGTATATAAAACAATGCAAACAAGTACAGCTTTATTGTGGCAAATGCAACTGTTGTATATTCAGAATCAGTGGGTGTAGGGCAAACCTGCAACCTTATGGAGTAACAGCCCATGAATTAGCCCTAAAACGCCTTTGTAGTAGTAGTCGTAGTATCCGACCACCGCTAAAACCTACGTAATGTGCGTAGTTATTTGACATCATATCCCATTACTATCGCCATGTCTGTCCTTCAGAGGAACATATGAGGTTTAAGAGCACATCGACCAGAACTCGTACATTTGTTCAATAAACCTCACCCCTTGTTGGTATGCTTACAAGATACTAAGCTACGAGCTCAAGACCATTTTAAAATGAGACGCTACACACCACTGAGGTGTGATGTAGAAATAAAAGAGGGCATTCCTGCTCACGGGGCCACTTTGATGCTCCTCAGGGATGACATATTTGTAGATCCGTTACAGCTACAATCTGACTTACAATCTGGAGCTGTAAGGATTAAGCTGCCATCAATCGAATTTTGCATTTGCAATGTATATGTACCGCAATCAGATGACCTCTCGTTAACTGACTTTAAGGATCTGGTTTCCCAACTTTCAACACTATTTCTAATAGTGGGAGACTTTAATGCCCCTCACCCACTTTGGGGCTCAAATCGGGCATGTTCGAGAGGCAACCTGAAATTCTTGGAGAGCAAAACCTTGGTTCTCCTGAACACCGGAGTGCCAAAGTTCCTTTCAGACACATTTGACACCTACTCCCACATCGATTTGGCAGTGTGTTCATCCCAGTTATCAGTTTCGTTGCAGTGGAATGTCATCTCTTATTTACATTCCATCGACCACTTCCCATGTCTTCTTAGTCTCTTATCACAAGATGTGTCTCCCTCGCATATCCCTAGATGGCGCTTTGATCCTGCCATTTGGAACCTTTACACCCAGTAGGCTCTCTTTGATTACAAAGAGCACGATTCTGTGAATGATTTAGTTTATCATCTCACAGAGAACACTTTTTCCGCTGCAGAACAGTCTCTTCCACGTTCGGCTACCCACCGCGGTCGATTACCTGTCCCATCGTGGACCAACGACTACCGGAATGCTATTCATTCTCGTAGACGTACTCTAAGGGTATTCCAACGACACCCTACCCTAAGAAATCTAATTGAGTATAAGAAAGCGCATAAAAAGTCTAGGCAAATAGTTAAGGATAGCAAACATACATCATGGAACAACTTTGTTTCCTCTTTTAACAGACGTACACCTTCCTCTGTTGTATGGGATCAGTTAAAGCGCTTGGCCGGAAAATCGACCCACTTGCCAATCGTTGGGCTGAAAACCACTGCAGGAGTTGTTGGTCCGTTTGTCGTGGCTAACACCTTCGGCTGTGCTTTCGCTCAGGTGTCTAGCTTAAATAATTATGCTCCTGAGAACATCGCAATTAAGACACATGTAGAATCTCAAGATATCGGGGTTAGTTCCAGAAACCTTGAAAATTATAACCGCCTCTTCACCTTGGAAGAGTTAGAACACGCTCTTTCACCATCGCGACTGACGGCACCATTACCGGACGGAATCCACGTTCAAATGTTACAAAATCTCTCACCTGAAGATACGAAATTCCTGCTCGAGGTCCATTACCGTGTTTGGGCTGATGCCACGTTCCTGATAAGTGGTGAGAAGCCACCATTATACCTATCTTGAAAGCTGGCAAGGATCGTCACCTCCCTTCTAGCTACCGTCCTATTTCCCCCACCAGTTGCGTATGCAAGGTGATGGAACGCATGATAAATGGGTGGTTGTTATGGTGGCAGGAAACGCACTACCTACTGAATAACATCCAGTGCGGTTTTCGACGACGCCGTTCAACAGTGGATCATCTGGTGTCCATGGCGACACAGATTATGAACGGAGTTCTTAAAACCTGTTAAATCGTCGGAATATTTTTTGACCTTGAAAAGGCTTATGATACGTATTGGCCTGCAGGGTTGCTACGTACTCTGCACACCTGGATTATACGTGGACGTCTTCCACTCTTCGCTCAGCAATTCCTCAAATACCACGTATTCCGATTAAGGTTTGGCTCGGTTTTTTCGCGTCCTTTTGTTCAAAAGATCGGTGTACCACAGGAATGGGTACTAAGTGTTACGTTGTTTGCTATTGCGATTAATTCTATCTCGAAATGTGTACTTCCGGAGATCTATTCATTCCTATTTGTAGACGACTTTGCCGTCTACTGTAGATCTCAGGGCATACCGTTTTTAGAGCTGCGTCTACAGACCAGCTTAGAAAACCCATCGACTCAAAAAGTGTTGTCAGTGATGTTTTTGAATGTGACGAGTACAATACTAATTGACTTCTAAGAAGAAAGTGCTTTTTATCCACTACAGTGCACCAGCACATTGATCCTGTTGCCTGCAGTTGCATGAATTGTTATAATTCTACTTATATTTGCCTGGCATGGATGTTTGCCATTTCTTCTTGTTCTCAAACGTGAAGAAAAGGCTCGCAGGAATGAAATTTAGACTAAACTACTTTTTCCAATAGTCTATAGATGTACAAAACAAATTTTTTAAGCATTACAGTTCATTATTTGAGGGTACAGCTTCCACATTTAAATAAATGATATCAACAAATAGTATTGGCCATTTAGTGGCAGCTACTATTTTATTTCAGGAAATACAGTTGACTGTCACATGCTACTGTACATGATAATCCCACATTTTAGCCCACTGGCATCTACTGGAGATGCTGTGTATGAACTCTGTATTGCAACACTCACTTTCTGATGTTCAAAGCTTTCCTGTAATGATTAAGCTCTGAGGTCCCATCTTGACAGGCAGCAGTGTTTTGAGCAACTTGATGGTACTGGATTTAAAACCCTTCTTGTTCCAGTGTCTGCCTAGGATTTTCATTGTGCCATGATATTTTGATATGTTTTAGTAGACCTTAGGGGTCAAGATATCCTGCATTTTCCTCGAGTCTTTCTCTATACTTTCAAAAATCTGATCGGGAGCCATGTAACTATAGCTCCCGATGACAAAGAAGTGGGGAATGCGGATGAAAGTCCAGCTTTGTTCTAAAAATGCAATCAGCATAGCCATCATAATGCTGCTTTTGTTCTGGCTAGTGCAGGAGTCAGAAAATAGATGAATCGTGGAAGGTCTTCGAGCTCTTACTGTAATTTCTAGCTCTGACAAGAAATGTAGCAATGCAGATGCAACTTGTTTGCACCCTCTTTATGACTGAGTTTGCAACAAGCAATAGACTGAAATATACATTTTTTATCATATTGTGACTTTGTGGTTTCGTGAAATGAAAAGTCCAAGTGCACCACTCAAAAATGTTCTTTATCTCCACACTTACAGTTGAACACTTGCCAATTACACAGAATTACGTAATGCACATAGTTACGATTCACCAGTTTGTCCGTTACAGTTTCACTTGCACTCGCAATTACGTAAACTCCTCCGACGCACTTACGAAGTCCGGCTCCTCACTGAGAGCTCCTCACAGCTCGCCAAGAACTGACCCAATTCACTCACTGCAGCCATTTTTATCGGAATATATCTGTTTTATAGAAGTCCCTCGTTTCAGTGAATCACCGCGAAGGTACCAGGCGGCAGGGGAAGGGCAAAGAGGCGGCCAGCGACAGGTGACACTTCCCAAATCGTCCCCTCAGTTAGTGATTGAGGTTAATGGGTGGATGTGGGCCGGATGCCTCTGGTCCCTTCTTAGATGTCTTTGGTCGGGCTTTCCGATAGTTGGGTGACACTGCTCCCTCCTCAAAGCTGGTCGTCCCGAACTGCACCATCGTAGCGGGCTAGACAATCCAGGTGTACCACCAACATCTTTCCTTGGGGCACCTTCTGGATACGGTAGACCACGTCGTTTGTCCTCTTCACCACCCGGTACGGCCCTTGCTATGGCTGCTGAAGCTTCGGGCAGCGCCCCTTGGTCCGCGTAGGACGATACAACTAGACCAGGTCACCTTGCTGGAACCCTTGGCTGTTGGCTTGCCTGTCATATCTGGTCTTCATGCGGTCGCTCGCCTTCTGGATGTTCTGGCGAGCCATCTCGTGCATGTCGTGGAGGTGGTCCACCAGGTTCTCCACATACTCGGTCACAGGCTGCTTCGCCTCCGGAAGGCTTCCAAAAGCCAGGTCACAAGGGAGGCCTAGCTCTCGGCCAAATATTAAGCTGGCTGGCGTCATACCAGTTGTGTCGTGTGTAGACGGGCGGTAGGCCATCAGGTACAGTGGCATCTTGACGTCCCAGTCTCGCTGATGTCTGGCCACAACCTTCCTCAGATGTTCCTCTAAGGTCTTGATGAACCGTTCGACCATGCCATCCGACTGGGTATGTAGAGGCGTCGTGAGGGTCTTGTTCACCCCAAGCCTTTGCAGTGCCTCCTTCATTAGGTTGGACTCAAAATTGGTACCCTGGTCACTGTGTATCTCTAACGGCCACCCCAAATCGACAGAGCACTTGCTCCACGAGGCAGTCTGTGATTGTCTTTGCCTCTGGGTTTGGAATGATATACACCTCCAGCCACTTGGTGAAGTAGTCCACGAACACCATTAGGTACTTGTTGCCTCGGTCGGAAACTGGGAACGGTCCAGCAATGTCAACGGCGATCCTTTCGAATGGCGCTCTGACGTTGTACTGCTGCATGCGACCCCGGCTCCTAGTCTGGGGACCGCGACTCGCCGCGCACACGTGACACTGACGGCACAATCTCTCAGCATCTGCTCGGAGTCTCAGCAAGTAGTAGCGCTGCCGTAGTTTGTCAATCGTTCGGTTCGCTCCAAGGTGTCCCCCCGAAGTACTGGCGTGCACTTCCTCCAAGACTTCCGGGACCTTACTCCGGGGAAGTAAAAACTGTTCTCTATGCGCCTTTCCAACGGGTGACTCCCTTACCCGGAACAGCACGCCCTCTGTGATCTTCAACGAGTCCCATTGGGCCCAGTACGACTTGTAGGTGGTGCTCCTCGGTGCGATGTCCTACCTGGTTGGTCTCGTACCGGCCTCCACTTCCCTCAAGAGTGGCTCAAGTCTGCGTCCGCCAGCTGCTCCCTCCTCAGGCCGGCGCTATACCGGCCGTCCGCAGGAACTGCCACAACTGCTCGGACTGCTGCGGCACGCTCATTCTCTTCCACTCTTGTGCAACGGCCGCACTCTTCTGTACAGGGTCTTAGGTACATGGCGGCTGCGTTACCGTGGCTCTTCCCTCTACGATTTCTGAGGTGAAGTCGTACTCCTGCAGCTTCTGGACCCAACGTGGTGTCTGGCCTTCCAGGTTCTTAAAGCTCAATAGCCAGGTTAGGGCGGAATGGTCAGTCTTCAGGTGGAACGGCTGACAGTACAGGTACTTGTGGAAGTTCTCCAATGTGTTTCCTACCTCCAGTAACTCTCGTCGGGTGACGCAATAGTTCTTCTCTACCTTGGATAGCGTCTTGCTGTAGTAGGCTATCACCCGCTCATGACCGTCCTGGATCTGAGATAGGACACCTCCAATGAAATGGTCGCTGGCGTCGGTGTCCACAGTGAAGGCACCATCCGGTAGCGGTAGACCCAAAATTGAAGCACTGCAAGGGTATCCTTTTGGTGCTGGAAAGTGTCTTCGGCTTCCTCCGTCCATACATAAGGCCGGTGTTCCTCTGTCAGGCGGGTGAGGGGTTTGGCGATTTTGGAGAACCCCTTTATGAAGCGGCGGTAATAACTGCACAGCCCCAAGAAACTGCACAGCTTCTTCTTATCCTTTGGGCGAGGCCAATCTCTCACAGCGTGTGTCTTCTCCGGGTCTGTGGCCACTCCGGTTGCTGAGACTATGTTTCCCAGGTAGTTCAATTCCTTGCGGAAGAGCTGGCACTTCTTCACGTTCAGCTTCAAGTTAGTCGCCTGCAGTCTCTGTAGCACCTTACTCATATTCTCGAGGTGATCATCAGAAGTCTTTCCGACGATAATGATGTCGTCCATGTATAGCAGGCAGGCGTCTTAAGTCAGTCCTCTCATCACTGACAACATGAGGCGTTGGAAGGAAGCTGGTGCGTTGCACAGGCCAAAGGGCATAACCGTGAACTGCCAGAGCACTTGGTCTGCCGAGAATGCGGTGTTCTCCTTGCTCTTGGGTCTAGAGCTACCTGCCAGTAGCCCGACATCAGGTCCAGTGTCGAGAATCACTGTGCACCAGCTAGCGTGTCCAGGGTGTCGTCAATCCGGGGTAAGGGAAAACAGTCCTTCCGGGCGACAGCATTCAGCTTTCTGTAGTCTACGCAGAAGCGCAGCTCGCCGTTCTTCTTCGTCACCAGACTACAGGGGAACACCAAGGGATGTTCGACTCTTCAATCACTTCCGTGGATCTCATGTCCTCCAGCATGTCTCGTACCGCGCCTTGCTTCGCCAGCGGAACGCGTCTAGGTGATTGCCGAGTAGGTCGGACGTCCCCGGTGTCGACGCGGTGAAGCACTTTGTCCGTGCGGCCGTAGTCACTATCACCTTGGCTGAAGACGTGCTGGTATCGTCTTAGCAGTCGTCGAACTTTCTCCAGGTGCTCTGCGGTCAGATGGTCGGCCGCCCTCTCCAGTAAGCTCTCTAGCCGGGGCCCCAGGTGTTGAGTCGGCACGGGCTCCTGCGTCTTGTCGTTTGCTGTTATGCTTACTATGGGCTCGCACGTTCCCAACTCCTTCCCGGCCTGAACGTCGTGATCGGTGTCCGTTGTATTTAGCAGTTTCACTGGCACCTCCTCTGGGCACGGCAGTAGTGCCCTGGCTACACATAGTCCGTGCACAGGCGTCTTCTGGTCCAGCATCACGTTCCTCGTTCTCTGGCCTTCCAGCCGCGCCGTCACCACCACCTCCCTCCTCGCGGGGACAACCACGTCTTCGTCCAAGACGACCCTGCAAATTCCAAGGCGTTCTTCTGGTTGACGGAGTATAACCTCTTCTACGTTGAGCCGCAGGCCCTTTTTGCCGACGTCGAACGTCGCCTCATTGCTCCTGAGGTCATCCAATCCCAATATCACATCCTCAGACACTTTCGCGACGAACACCCACAGATGTACGGTGCTCCTTCCCAAGGTCAGCTTCAGCAGGGCGTCCTTCTCCACAGGCAAAGTGACGCCCTATTCCGTGACAAGCTTGTATGTTCAGCTGGGCTTGCTTTTCACCAAACCCATCGCCACGTCAGGTCTGATGATGGCCACAGCCGCCCTGGTGTCCACCAGCACGCGGCACGGCTTTCCTCTTACCCAACCGTCCAGGATGAGGCTGTCATCCATACGCCTGCTGCCGCCGCGCAGTGTCACTCGAGGGGATGGTCGTGATGGCGCCGGCGTGCCCCGCTCCGCGACGGCCCGTACTCGTTTTCCGGCTGCTCTTCCTGGTGTGGGCAGTCTCTTTGCAGGGGTCCGGGATGACCACACCCCACATACAGGCCACTAGGTGTTCGCCGGCGTCCCTCGGCTAGACTTATATCTCTGGTGTAGCGGACACTCCTCGTCCTCGACGTCGGGATAGATGTTACCTTGGCCGCCTCCATCCTTAATGCTGCTGTCAGCGCCTCGTGGATGGTTTTATAATCGCCGAGCATTAGGCGCAGACGAATCTCCCTATTTCATACCCTGTGCGGGAATGTTTAGGCAGCTTCCCGGGATATGAACTCTGGTTAAAAGTAGACTAGGGCCTTCCTAGCAAGTTGTTCAACTGCCAGGGCGAACTCCTGCAGCGTCTCTCCTGGCTGCTGTGACCTTGCCTTCAGCTGGCTGTGGTACGCTGCGCCTTAACGGTGGTTTCCAAAACGATTATCCAGGGCCTCACAGATATCCTTGGGCGCCGCCGTTGTCTGCACCGCCTTTAGGACTTCTTCGGCCCGTCCCTGGAGGCTGGCTATTAACTGTGTGTCCTCCTCCTCTGGTGACCATTTGTTGTGCATGGCCACTGCGTCGAATTGGCGGCGGAAGACCTCAAACGTCGACTCGCCGTCATATTTCAGAGGTTTGATGCGCGCCGATGTTTTGTCGCGTCCCGGCGCGTCGGTCTTCAAATTCTTCAACCTCCTGCCGACGATTTCCTCCACCATGGCGTTCAGGGACTTGATACTGCTGTTGGCCTTTCCTTCCAGCTCATTTAAGCGGCTCGCCAGGTCTTCGACGCTCTCGCCAACTCTGTGACGTCCTCTTTTACGCCGGCCAACTGTTCTTGAAACTTTGCGGCGAGAGCCTCGTTCACCGCCTTCATTTCCGTGGCCAGACTGCCTTTCGCTGCTCTCATTTCTGAGGTTAAAACGGCCTTCATTTCTTTCATCTTCTGGGTGATGTTGTCGTTAGCCGTCTTCATTTATTTCAGTTCTGCGACCAGGTTGTTAATTGTAGTCTCTAGCTTCGCAGCCATGCTGTTATTTGCCGCCTCTGTTTTTGCAGCGAGGTTGTCATTCGCCTTCTTCATTTCTGTCAGTTTCGAGGCCAGGCTATTATTTTCCGCTTTCATTTCCCAGGTCAATTGGTTCTTCATTTCCATCATCTCCAAAATCTTTTCCAATGCCGCGTCCTTGATTGTAATGTTCGGTGATTTTGTCGTCCCGCTTCCTGACACCATTGTGACTTTGTGGGTTCCTGAAATGAAAAGTCCAAGTGCACCACTCAAAAATGTTCTTTATTTCCACCGTCTTACAGTTGAACACTTGCCAATTACACAGAATTACGTAATGCACAAAATTACGATTCAGCAGTTCGTCCGTTACAGTTCCACTTGTACTCGCAATTACATAAACTCCTCTGACGCACGTACGTAGTCCTTCCCCTCACTGGGCGCTCCTCACAGCTTGCCAAGAACTGATCCAATTCACTCACTGCAGCCCTTTTTATCGGAATATATCTGTTTTCTAGAAGTCCCTCGTTTCAGTGAAACACCGCGAAGGTTCCAGACGGCAGGGGAAGGGAAAAGAGGCGGCCAGCGACAAGTGACACTTCCCTAATCATCCCCTCATTTAGTGACTGAGATTAATATGTGGAAGTGGCCCGGACGCCTCTGGTCCCTTCTCAGCTGTCGTTGGTCTGGCTTTCCGATAATTGGGTGACACTATGTTTTAGTATGTAACATAATGCAGAGGTTATACTGCCATACCTATCATGAATAAAAAAACTGATAGCTCGGGCAGAGTTTGGTTTTGTTGCATATGAAAATATATCTTCAATATAAGGATTATTTTCTTTCATAATCCTATAAAATTTACTTTCACAAAGTTTATTCAACCTGTATTGAGTTCTGAGATCTTTTATTCCCTTTTTTCATCAGATCTTTCCTGGTTTTTATTCTTATGAGGCCCTCTTTGCAGATTAAGGATGTGTCAGTATGTAGTGTTTCACAAGACGTATTCAGAGAGCTATAAAATATACATTTTTACTTGGAAAGGGACAAACCATTAACTTCGAAGGTCTTTCATTTTTCACATAATATCTTCCACATTTTTAAGGGCCAGTTCTGAAGGTGGGTACCCTTATAAGATCACACAGAAAATGAAGCTAGTCACAGTGAAGCAACAAATATTACACAAATAAAATATTTGCAAAAGAATCTTTACTTAACTTAAGAATTAGATGTTAATACTTCCTTCTTCTTTATAATATCGATTTCAAAAGCATATTGCTTCCATCGTCAGTCACTTCCAAACTCCCTCGTTCAATAGCCTGAACAATATTATAAAGAAGAAGGAAGTATTAACATCAGCTTCTTATGTTAAGTGAAGATTCTTTTACAAACATTTTTATTTGTGTAACCCTTATGAGATTTGAATGTGGTATGGTGGCTTTCTCAGTGCTTTTTCAATGACAATTATAAATTCATCACTTGAATCACATTTCTGTCACTCAAACAAATGTCTGTGCATTCTAAGAATGCTATGAAACTAAGCATATGCGGTCTGTTTATGTCGCCAGAAGCTAAAAACAATGGGTGAAAAGCCTTCCTAGCAAGAGTACAGTTTGAGATGAAAATTAGTACCTCCAATATACTGCCCAATCATATTTTACTTGACACTTTGTTTGGCTTTTGGTACAGGACTTGTGCATCTATGGAATTTTGCTATAACTATGTAATTACATCTAATATGATTTGAAAGAGCTTGTGAAGTTTGATAGCATGTACAAACCGCATTTATGAACTTATTCAAAATTTGCTTCTGTAATATGATTCAGAAGGTAAAAATCATATAACTTCAATACATATTTCATTTGGAAAATTTTTCCATTTATTAACTTTTACCAAAACTCACCTCAATGACTCTCCTTGCAGGAGTATGTGTGACATGTTCCTTGTATGTGAGTGTGACACATTACAAGTTTTTCAGAGCAGCCAGAAACAGAAGTACAACACAGATATGTCTAGGAAACATAAGATATTTGATCACCCTATTTCCACTTATTTCAATTTTCATACCAGGAGGTTTCATTCCCAATAGATTGATGGAGTACTTGAAAAACATTTTTATTTTGTTTTACAGGACCATACGTAGAATTATATTCTACCAAATCTCAAAACTGGAGGAAAGCGAAAAGGGAAAGAAAGAGGTAAAGATTTTATCAGTGTCGCAGGCCTTGCAGATAGCTGGCAGAGCTGGAAGACATGGCACAGGTTTCGAAAAGGTAGGAAATCTGCTAGTTGTGCTAGACACAGAGAATGCTTAAGTTGGAATTAGTGAAGTAAAACAGTTTAGATTGATTTAAAACTAGCAGACATTATAATTATTTAAAAAAAAAGAGAGAATTGACTGGAACATGTTTTTGAAACAACCTTTCATTTCTATTATTGTTTGAAAGGTGATACCCTATAGAAAAGTTTCTTTGGGAACCTAATTCATATGTTTACAAACCTTGTAAATTTCAAACATTGTAATGTATAAAATTGAGTTTCACAATAGAGATTTGTAAAGTTGGACTTTCTGAACAAGTTTAAATATTTGCAAATGACATTTGATAGAATTTACAACTGTTCCATTTTCACAATCATATAGTAATTTCACACATTTGTAATGTAAGCAGTTTGTCTATGTACAAATGGTGGAATGTTTGTAAAGGAAATTATACTTAACAGTTTAGCCAAAAACAGAACATGTAACTGTCTACATGCATAGAATAAAAAACACAGTAAAATATCACTGAAAACTACATAAGATGCCACATAGCAGCAGTTTCAAAGTTTATAAAGTGATAATGTTCCTCCAAAGGAAGTGAGAATACATATCATTCTGCTCTGTGCAATGAAACTGTCTTTTTAACAGGGCATGTTGATGTTTTTTTTCTAAATAACAGCTTGAAAGAACTGGAAATTTTGAGACATTCCCTTTTATTATGCTAACCACTAATCATTAAACAAATTAAATGTAACTGTAATTCCTAAATGTTTACAAATGAATGCCAAATACACATAATCTTTCTGTGTTAAATCTGAGATATCATTTTCCTATACGTGCAAGGGAACTTAGTTCACACTTACTTTGGAGCTTACATGGTATTTTCTCCAATAGTCTTCATTTTCTCAACAAATGTTTTTAACTGGATTGAAATCTGGTGATTGTGGTAGCGTTTTTAGGGGCACGTTCCATTTGCAAACAATTTCTCATTTGCAATTAAAATCATTGTCCTGTTGGAAGAAGTAATATCTTAAATCTAAATTTTCAACACTGCTGTTAAGATTATTCTACAGTATGCTCTTGCACTGAACTTACGTGTATTGTTATATATAAATTCAAGGTTTGCATCATCACTAAAAGCCATATGGCCCCAAACCTTTACTCCTCCACTGTGTGTTTTTAAGTTTCTGTTATGGCTTTCACTCACATTCTCCACAAACTTATCAACCCACCATAGTGACAAATGTAAAATTGCCTCCCATCTGACCAAAGTACTTTATCCCAGAAATCAATATCTGTGGTTAGATATTTGTTTGCAAATTTCGAACACTTTTTATAGCTAATCTTACTCAGAAATAACTCTTCTAGGAGTTGCAGAAATGTACCCAACCCTTTTTACAGTCCTAACACACATTTGCCTATCTAGCTATTCTTTCATTTGATCAGTAATATCCTGTGGAGAAAGGATTGGATTCCTCTTGTCTCAGTTATTGTCCTCTGCTCCATTTGGCTCAGCTTCAATAGCCATCAATAGAATTTATACAATATTTTAGACTAAGAGTGTTTTCACTTGGGAACAATTTTGTTAAACCAATTTGTGTCTACGAGAATATATGCACCACTACATAACTTCCTTTAGGCATTTTGTGATGTGGAAACTTATTTACATGTACCTTTTCAGTTTCTATTTGTTATCTCTGGGCCACTTAATCACTTATATAGAATTTTCTTTACGTATACACAAAAGAATATGTTCCTATGATTTATTTCAGGCACCAAATATTGATACATTGAGCAACATGTTCATCTGCTGAAGTTTCTGAAGGAACTGAACTGTATTAGCTGAAAATAGTGCTTTATAATTCCTAACTTCTGCATCATAATGCTCCCTCATGTGCTACTAGTTTTGCACTTTCAGAAATGTCATATCATCATATATACTCATGCTTGTACACCATTAGTTAAATTTCCTTCCTACAATTCTTACTCTAAAATGGACATCAAGCTTCTCTCATTCTCTCGTCACAATTATGCTGTTTCTTGCCATCGCCGCAAATTTACTATACAAGAACAAAGGTCTTGCTCTGAGTAAGAAGAATCTGTAGCTACGAGCTGTTTACAAAATTTGGCTCTGGATCAACAACAACACTTATCTGTGACAACACTTTCATATGTTTTAAATCCTGGCATTGAATAGTTGTGGTACACTAGGTTATAAAGTCTAACTTTAAAATAATATCATATTTCACTATTTATATGCCCTCAGTATAAATCGGAACATACTCCATTTCAGGCTGTTCAACCTGATATAAAAATTTATTATTGGCCTTGCACAGATATTAATTACCACTAATAATGTTTATTAATTTATAGGTGATTCTGACTGAAGTTTCAGCCTCATAAATTGAACTTTTTAAAGAAAACTTAAAACAGGTGGCAAGTGGTTTTATTATAGACTAAGTTCGTATTGCATTATGACAATGATTCCAATAGAATGCTTGGGTTATTTATTACAGTTGTGGTTATCCCATAATATAAAATCGAAATTGAAGTTTTATAATTTTCTCGGCTTCAGAACTCCTATTTTGAGAGTAATTTGTCCTGTGTTGTGTAAATATTCTTAGTTACAGAAGAATCAATATTTATAGCTACATTTATTGCTAGGAAACACAGTGAAGCCTTTTAATTTAATTTTAAAGCACTAATTTTTTTGTCTGTTTGTGGTGTATGTGTTTTTAATGTTTCTCAATAAGGAGAAACATGTTTCTCATATCCAACTATATTTTGAAATGTATTAGTTACATATCGTAACGAACTAAATGCATCCAAAAGTTCCTAAATGCACCTTAAAGCCTCTAAATACCCTCTCAAGCCGTTAAATACATCTCAAAGGCCTATAAATACACCCCAAGTAGGCCCTAAATACATCACAAAGCTCCTAAAGATGCCATGAAAGCCTCTAAACACAGGAAAAGCCAGTAAATACGTCCCAAAAGCCCCTAACTGCATCTCCAATGCCTATAAATTACACCAAAAGGCTAGTAAGTACGTTCAAAAGACCCTAAATATGTCCCTACATCCTGTAAATACACCATAAGGTCAATAAATGCGCCTCAAGAGCCTCTAAATACACCATAAAGTCACTATATACGCCTCAAAAGGCTCTAAATACACCAAAAAGGCTGCCAAATACGCCTTAAGAGCCACTAAATACGTCTCAAGGCCACTAAATATGCCACAAGAAACCTCAGTAGACACCCCACTATCCCGAAGGAGAAAAAAATTAAATTGAATAGGACAATAAATCCTTTAAATACATAGATTGCGCTATGTTCTAAATGTATTTTGTTATGGACCTTAACTATGCATTACATACAAATTAATGCACCCCTGGAAAGCATATTAACCATGGAGTAGTTGCATGGGCTGCATATGTAGGCCAGCCATTTTGTTTTCCCAAGTACGCACCTTCTTCCACATTTATGGTGGTGGCAGTTTTGGTAGCTTCTTGATTCTATGTGTTCTAAGTGGCCAGGTGACTGCAAGATATTTTAGTGAGACAGTATTTTTGTTATTTGCAAATAAACTCAGTTGTGCATAGCTGGGCTACATATGTAGCCTGTGCGACCACTAATGTAACAGTTGTTGAAATGGCTACTAAGAGAGAGCTTTGTTGTGTGAGAGCTCTTGAGGACGATTTGCTAATTACACAGTGGCTTAATGAAGCTTCAAATGAAAGCAGTGAATGTGACTTTGAACTTGACGACAACAACAAAGGAGAAGAGGATCGTGTTTCCCCAGATGCGCATTACTCAGAAGTAAATAAAATGATGAAGCAATGGATGGTGAGCCCACATCAGTACAATCAGTACCATGTGCATTGAACCAAACGCTATATCAGTTTTACTAAAGATCTGTGCTAAGATTCTTCTCGGAATTGAAGGTGTTCCCAGAACACAAGTCACACAGCCTGACAACATGGTAGGGATGTACTACTAATGTGGATGAAGCCAGGATAAATATACCAGGAAGAGTTCTAGCATGTATCAAAGAAAGATTTGCAATAATCATTCTACAATGGTGTTTAAAGGGTCTCCACAAGAAGAATTGTAAACCAAATCATATTTTTGTGGTTGGCATATTTTGAGACTATTACTGGATATTCATACTGTGATTGTTGTAGCACTATAAACATTTAATACATTCTGTATTAGATATATAGTTGTTTTCGCTGCTAATAACTTGATTAATATGATTCAGGAATGTAAACAAGCTCTTTAAAGGAGTTTACCATCTAATTTGGTCGACACATAGTATAATTTAGTTAATATTTAATTATCTTGAAACAGGTCATAAAACTCAATTTGAATGTAAGTAACGAAATAAAGGAATATCCCAGAAGCTTATTAAAACTATGCTAAACAATATATAAAGTAAATTTTATATGGTTGCATCACATATCATGAGACAACTCAATGGTTAAAGGTTTTCCTTTGTGAAGGTAAATATTTTGTAAAGGGGAAAATATTGTGTTGTGTTTAGCAAGAACAACAGGCTGACTAATTATTTTTCTAGGGTTTTGTGACCACATTCAGGCCAGAAGATCTGCCAACTTTACAGAATTTACTGTCACAGAAACCTGAGCCTCTTATAAAAGCTGGACTCCACCCCACTGTGGAACACATTGAAGAGTATGCTGCCCTTCTACCAAACCAACAGCTTTCAAAATTAATGGTAAGCTTATGTCAACATTCTCAAAAGAATATTCATTGCTTGTTATTCAGTTTTACCAGAAGCCAATTAAGATTGAATTTTAACTGTTACTGGCTGAGCTTACCAGAGTTTAATGGAATGAGTTTGATTTTCATTTCCATATGTTTTGCAGCTGATTCTTGAGGTCTTTGCTTTGTTTTGGTAGGTACTGGACTGTAGATATTCATAAGATGCTGCTCAAAAAGGCACTATTACTATGCTCATACACATAGTCCCTTGTGAGTTTGTTGGCATTTTCTCTGCTCTATGTGGGGCCAGTGTGCCAAAAATCGTGTACAGGGTATAGCTGGAAGTACTTGAACATGATTAGATTAGATTAGATTAGATTGATTTGCGTTCAGTAGGTTCACTTGTAGCCCGAAAAGGCTGTAAACATTGAACATGTCTAGAGGTATAAAGTTTAATAGCATATATATGTACAAAAGTTAACATAAGACACATATTATAGTATACAGGCAATATGAACAACAATATGGAAAACAAAGCAGGGATAATTATATATGATACAAAATGAAGCACTTTTTAAACCAGCTTTCACTTGTCTTATGCCAGTACGTCTCAACCTTTTTGCAATGGATACCATTCTAGTTATTTATTAAATACGTATAGATTAAAACTAAACTTTCAGCTTGCCTCAAATATTTATAAGTAATGATTTGTCATTGGAATAGTTAAATACTACTTATAGAGCTACAGAAGCATTATCAGGATAATTTGAGTCCTGAATATATAGGCATAAGAACGCAGCATTTTACCAGAGGGATTCTTTGCCTCTGATGGGTAGCAGCCTATACATGGTATATGTATGGATCTCTGTACCCCCTGCATTCAGCAGTGCTGAGGGATGTCCAGCTGCTACTTGCAAGTGACCCCATGTGGAACTTACCTGGTTTGAGTTTTGGTTGTACAAAATGCGACCCAGATGACATGGCCATTCATATGTGGAATGTATCAAACATACTGGATATGTTAAAACATATACGCATGCTTTACATTAACATTGGAAATATCTGGGTATGAATAGTTATATTACGTCAAATGGCAGGATAATAGTTCTAGCTGTTGGCTCTATTTAATGAATGAATAACAGCAGAATGGCAGGAATAACTTTGAGGTTTTTTTTTAGGTTCAACGGGTCGAAGCAGATTAAGAAGTAGTACTGGAAGTGCGAGAATGTTTCTTGGTTTCAGAGACAGGGAATAAATAAATATGGGATAATTAACGGAAATTAATCATTTCTTCACACTAGCCGTGTATAGGTTTTCGATAGATGAAGCCATACTGAATGCCACGGCCGGGATTTGAACCATCGATCTCCTGGTTTCTGTTTAGTCTCTCTTACATATTGAGCTGTCATGGCCAACGTGCCATCATGGCATTAAATTCCCATTTGACTCATACATTCCCCGGTAAACCACTAGCGGCTCTCGTATTCGAGATATACCGTTTGTGGCAACTTACTATTGCAAGTACTCGAGTGTCAGGCATCATCATTAAACTCTTATTATTAAGGTTAATTGATGTACATAAATCATCCCTTCACACTAGCAGTATAAGGCTGGTTTGGATAGATATAGTCAAACTAAAAAATTCATTGGAATTTGAACCATGCATTTCCTGGTTTCCATCCAGTAACTTGTACCCATGGATTCCACCAATTAACTTAATAAGAGTTTTGTGATGAATTCTGGGACCCAAGTACTTGTAGTAAGTCGCAACAAACTGTGTATCAGTGCACCACCACAAGACCAATTAATAGACATTGACGAATCAAGCAAAGAAGTAGTAATTGAATAGTGACCACAACACTGATAGTGAACAAAATGATGCAGATGAGTCTATTTCTATTAGTTCTTTAAAGTGTTTTTCTAGGAAAGATAGCTATTGCAAAATGAGAAGCTTAGATCTCTTTAAGAGTGATAAAATAAAGGAGAGCAAAATAATAAATGTTTCCCAGGTTGAAAAGTTATACTAAGCTACCTGTAAGAATTTGTGAAATCATAAATCTCAAGTGCTTGAATAAAGCAATGAAAAGCCTATGTAAAAAACTAAAGCTGCTGACAGTGAAGTAAACTAGGTTATCAATAATAACTAAACACTAGATAGATTTAACAGCTTAAGTATAAAAAGCTCATTTGAGATAGTAAACATAATCAGCAATGTAGTACAGTCAAAAAATGATAGCCTTGTTTGCTTTGATGTAACTGCCCTATTTCCCAGTATTCCCAAGGAAAAAAATTCTAACGTTTTTAAGAAAATGGTTTCATTCTAATGAACTGCATAAGGAGTCAATAGAGGATTTTATGAAACTTACTAAGCTATATTAAATTTTAGATGAGTCGTATTTTTTACACATCTGCTTCACTTTCGTATCTATTTTGAGGACACGTTTCGCAAGTCATCGTTTGCATCTACGGCTCTTATGCGACTGAAGCTAGATCCAGCGGTGTGGGTAATTCTGGGGTTGTTGCTGCCATCTGTTGATATAGTGATGAACTTAAATGTGGGATTCTCTTCTAGCGGGATTTCAAAGTTCATTAGTTGGTTTTTATGTTTTTCTATGTATATCCTCTCCCATATGACGAGTTTACTATGTTTTTGTACGTATTTTAGTAATTCTGTGCTGTCTTCAATTTCATGATTTTCAGACCAGAAATGAGCTGCTATTGCGGACTTATCAATATTTTTGTATCTTCAGTGCCTGAAGTGTTCTTTCTTTCTAGTGCCTATGTTTCTTTTTGTCCTCCCTATGTAAATTTTTTCACAGTCTTTACACTTAATCTTGTAAATGCCTGACTTTTCCTCTGGTTTTATCTTTTCAGTATTAATACTGTGAAGTAGGTTTTTAATGTTGTAATTGTTTTTTGGTGCCAATGTTATATTGTATTTCTTGAATATTTTTTTGAACTTTTTTGTGGCCCAGGGGTGGTAAGTAAATTTAGCAAATCTAATTCCTTGTTTTATTGGTGTGAGAGCTGTGATCTGTTTTAATCTCTTTTGAAGTTTAAATAATTTTAGTTTTTTATCTACAATGTTTTTTCCTTATCCATTTTAATTGCAGTTTTTAAGATTTGATGGTATTCGTTTTGATATTCTTGCTGGCTGAGAGGTAGATTTACTAATCTGTGTGTGAGACTGTTGATGGTTGCATGTTTGTGTGGAATTGGGTTGAAACTATTTGCTTTGATGTAATTATCTGTGTGTGTTGCTTTTCTATGAATGCCAAATTCTAGTTTTTCATTGCTTTTTTTGATTTTAGGGTCTATAAAAGGTAGAGTACAGTCCTCTTCAGTTTCCACTGTGAATTGTATGCTGGGTTCTTGCAGGTTGATTAGTTTCAAAGCATCATCTGTTAGTTTGTAGGGCACTATAGCAAAGATGTCGTCTACATATCTGTGGGAAGGCTTTAGTTATATGTGTTTCGAAAAAGCTCATGTATAGATTGGCCAAAAATGGTGATAGCGGGCTTCCCATAGCTAGTCCTGAAATTTGTTTATAATATTTTCCATCGGAGACAAAATAATTTTGATGTATACATAATTCAGTCATTGCCAAATATTCTTCTATTGCATTGGCATCCAGGTTTATAGAATTTAGCAATTTTTTCAGTTGAATCAAATGTTTGTCTAATGGAATGCTAGGGAAGAGGGAGCGGACGTCAAAGGATACTAAAGTGTCATGAGGTTTTAGTTTAAGATTTTGAATTTTTTCTACCAGGTCTAAAGAGTCTTTTATACTCAGAGTATGGAATTGTGGAAAGGACTGAAATGTTTTGGATAGCCATTTTGCCAGAAGGTAAGTAGGAGTGTTTATATTATTTACAATGGGTCTCATGGGTATGTTGGGTTTGTGTATTTTAGGCAAACCATATAGACTTGCAAGGGTAGGATTGTCCGGTTTGATAGTTTTTTGTTCTGTAGTTGTTAAAATTTTACTATTAATGATGGTTTTTTGTACATCTTTTATGCATCGGTTGAGTGGATTAGAATCTATTTCATGAATTCTTTTTGTTGTAGTAACTCTAACATTTTTTCTTTGTATGTAGCTGTATCTAAGATTACTATTTTGTTCCCTTTATCAGCCCTTGAGAAGATTACATCCTTTTTCCTTAAAGATTTAACTATCTGAATTTGTTTCAAATGTTTTTTTGGCTTTTTATTTATTAAGTTTTCAAAAATAGGAGCTGACTTTTTCCTAATTTTATTTTTGTCTATGGTTTCCAAGCCTTCGACTGCTAATTCTATATGTGCAATGAATTCATCCGGGTTGCTGGGGTATGTTATACATGTTTTTAGGCCTTGGTTAAGTACATCTATTTCTTCACTGTTAAAATTTTGCTTTGAGAGATTAATTACATTGTCTAGGGATGTGTTCCTTGCTGAAATTTTGTTATGTTTTGGTTGCCAATGATTATGATTGTGTTTAAATTCTTATTTTGACGATATACTTTCTCTTTGACTTTTTGCGAAACATGTCCTCAAAATAGGTACGAAAGTGAAGCAGATGTGTAAAAAATACGACTCATCTAAAATTTAATAATTTTTCGCTTCACTGTGGTGTCCCAATACAGTTAAATCTCAATTACTAATCCGTGTTTAGATCAAAATTTCTTTACTTTCAACGAAAACGTTTTTCAACAAATTTCAGGAGAAGCTATGGGTAGTCCACTTTCACCCTTTCTTGCTGATCTACTTTTGAGTTTTTTTGAAATAGAAGTCACTTAATATTTTTCTTCAATTTTTAAAATATGGTATAGACACGTAGATGACATTTTTGCCATAGCTCCTGAGGGATGTACAGATTGGGCTTTAAATATTCTAAATTCACAGGATAAAGCTATCAAGTTCACACTGGAAGCTGAAAAGAATGGTTACATCTCCTTTCTAGATGTCAAGATAATAAAAATAACAATAAGTTAAGTTTTGGCATCTATAGAAAGTCAACTCATACGGATAATTATATCAAAAATAAAAGTCTTAACCCAATGACACACAAATTTGCTGTTTTTAATAGTTTTATTTACAGATTGATAAACATACGTCTTAACGAAGAAGAATTTAATGCGGAATATAAACATATTGTCACCCAATTATCGGAAAGCGCGACCAACGACAGCTGAGTAAGGGACCAGAGGCATCCAGACCACACCCACCCATTTATCTCAGTCACTAACTGAAGGGATGATTAGGGAAGTATCACTTGGCGCTGGCCGCCTCTTCCGCCTTACCCTGCTACAATATTATAAACACTACTTTAATTAACGGCTTCAATAAACAGTTTATAATCAGAAGAGTAGAAAAATTTAAATATAAAAAAATGTTAATGATGTTTCCACCTTTATAAAAGTAAAAAGATTATATTTTGAAAAAATTTACTTATCATCCATGGGCAAATAAAAAGTTCCAAAAAATTTTCAAAGATGTGGATATAATACTAGCACCTCATAATAATTACAGTATAAAGAATTCGCTACAGTTTTCCAATAAAGACAAAATTTCCGACAGCTAAAAATCTGGTATTTATCAAATAAACTGTTTAGAATGCGATAAGATCTATATTGGTAGAACCAAGCATAATTTAGAAACCAGAGGGAGGAACATTTTAGGAATATTAAATATAGTCAGACAGAGAAATCGGCTGTGGCTATCATTTTTGGTCAGATAATCATAAAGTAAACCCAGAAGTTAAATTATTGAAACAATTGAAGGAACTGATAGATTTAATGGTTTGGGAGAAGGTTTTTATTATGAAAAATAAGGATCGCGTAATGAATTCTGATATCCCTCCAATAGATGTCATCAATAAATTTGTGTTGTCCCCGGTAGATGGCAGTTAGATAAGGAGTTGTTCTTCAAACTCCGGTAGTGGTCAAGGTCAGTCAGTTAGTGGGTGAGTGTCAAGCTGAGTGGCCGAGGATGAAGCAGATGTTTTGCTTTGAAACCGGTTCCAGGATTTAAATAAGATATGTAAATAGTGAAGTCGTGTTACTAGTGTTTAGTTATTACTGATAAATTAAAAGCCTACTAATGGACAAAGTGTATTACTCAATTACCGAATATATGGATGATGAAATTGAATTATAATAAAACTTTTGTCATTCTGTAACTTCAAGGGCATTGTTATAAATATAACAATAGTTGGATATACTATATCGCATAAGTAAAATTTTGTATTTATATCATCATCATCAATTATCCTCATCACCATCATTTTGTATAATTATTGTTACTATAAACTTTGTAACACTTGACGAGTCACTTGTTTACAGAGCTTTTACTCAGTATTTGTAAGCGCATTTGAGAATAAAGCATATCATCTAATCCTACCTTATTTTGGGGTGTGTGTTCCCTGCATGATGCGCTTCTGTCAAATGGACAAAACCTTAACAAATTCAACAGGGCCAAGAAAATAAAGGAAACCACTACCCTAGATCGTAGAGGAGAAAAAGGGAAAAACATTTTTAAGAAGTTTGCCTTGCACCTATCAGTCCTGATAAATTCCAAAAAAAAAAAAAAAAAAAAAAAAAACTTCACAACGGACAATGCAGTTCCTGCACCTCAAAGTAGACTCAAAACTTTCAATTAATGCAAAAGAAAAAACGGAAATATGTGAGATCAAATATGAAACTTACCCTAAAATGATACAGAGAACACAAAAATAAATATTGATATCAGAACTAAGGAATATATATACGCAACACTAAAAGAGGAGAAATATAAAAATCAGCAGTTGCTTTTCATTTTTCAAATACCAGACATGATATTTACTTGAGCACAACTTAAAGCAGATTAGTCTTCCTATAAACCTTTCCGTATGGGAAAATATTTTCATCAATGTCACCAGCCACTCTTTGCTGCCGGCCTGTGCTTATGATAACGCCGAGACAGAAACGGGAGAGAAAGGGACAGATAGCGCCCAAGCGCTTGTTCCCTGCCGAGAGATCCAGAGTCGAAGATAGTCTGGAACTTCTCGTTGCACCGTGAAAGGCCGTGAAGCTTCGGCAACTTTCGAGACAAAATCGATCGAGAATAAATAAAGCACAAGGGACAAGTCAGTAGTACACCGGAGCTGTTAGTGAGTGGATGGAGTTGTCAATGGCTATTTGAACTGTACATCGTTGCAAGTTGAGAACTGATAATCCCGTACTGATATGAAAGTGAATTCTTTTCTTTGTTTACGTGTGGTGAAGCAACAAAAGACTGTATGTTACGTAATCCTACTACTCTCAGAGTTGTACAAAATGTCTTTCTACAGAAGTAAACAGCATTTTGAATTCTACAAACTAGACTTTTAATTTTACGACAACACAAGGTTAAAATTTGTGTCAGGAGTGGGATACAACGAAAGAAGCACGCTGAGAAAATGGAAGAAATGAAGACAGCTAATAGCACCCTCGCTGCGAAGATGGAAGCGGCAAGTAAATACCTGGCCGCGGAGCTCAAAGAAATGAAAACGGCGAATAACAACCTGGCAGCGGCGATGACTGAAGTTAAGGCAGAAATAACCACGAGAATGAAAGCAGTGAACGACAGCCTGGCCACAGAAATGAAGGCTGAAAACGAGGCCCTCGCCACCAAATTTAAGGAGCAGCTTGCCGGCATGATAAATGACGTCATGGAGCTTGGAGATCGGCTGGCTTAAGTGGACCAGCGCGTTGAAGACCTCGCGAACAGTGTTGATGACCTAGATGGAAAGGCCGACAGAAACACCAAGTCCCTGAATGCCCTGGTGGAGGACATGGTCGATAGAAGGTTGAAGGGTCTGAAGACAGACACGCCGGGACGGAGAGAACACCTGCGCGCGAATAACCACCTAAGGGCGACGGCACGTCGACTTTCGAAGTCGTTCCCCGCCAATTCGTCACAAAGGCCCAGCTCAACAAGTGATCACCAGAAGAGGAGGACGCAGGGCTAATAGCCAGCCTCCAGGGTCGGGCCGTAGAGGTCCTGAAAGCCATCTTAGAGAGCCGCGGTGCCCAAGGACATCTGAGAAGGCCTGTAAAACCGCTTCGAACACCCCCGATTAGCCCGCAGCCTACCGCAGCCAACTGAAGACAAGAACGCAGCACTCAGGAGTGATGCTGCAGGAGCTCGCCCTGTCAAACAGCTGGCCATCAAAGCCTGCTTTGACCTCCAACCCGAATTCGTATCCTAAGAAGCCGCTTACTCGTTTGTCGACGGGGTAACCGACGCCAAGATACGCCAGCGTCTAATACTCGGTGTCCACAAGACCATCCACGAGGCGCTAACGGCCACATTGAGGTTGGAGGCTGCCAAGGTGACAGCTACCCCGACTCGACAACAATGTGTGTGCGCTACAATGGAGAGCGAAGACCAGCCGAGGGACGCCGGCGAAAGTCCTAGTGGCCTGTTTTGGCGGTTTGGCCACCTGAAACACCTAGAGAGACACTACCCTCACCAGGTAGAGAAGACACAGAATAGAGTAAGGGCCGTCGTGAGGAAGCGTAACGTCGGAGTGATCAGCACTATCCAGTCTAGTGCCACTGCCTGCCGTCAGCCAGCGTATGGATTAAAACCTCATCCCAGACGTTGGGGTGAACGGCAGGCAGTGCCGCGTGCTTATGATCACCGGGGCAGCCGTGACCATCAATAGAACTGACGTGGCAGGGGTTTGCGTTCGAGAAAACCGAGCGGAACATACCAGCTTCTAACGGCATCGGGTCGCACCTTGCCTGCGGAGAAGTATGACCTGCGGAGTTGGCACGGAGTTCCGTTCGTCAGTGTGTGTTCATCACAAATTGGGCTGAGGAGCTGATACTGAGACTGGATGCCCTCAGCAATCATGAGGCGACGGTGACATCGGCAGGAGAGTCCTGCGGCTCAATGTAGAAGAGGTGATAACCCTGCAAAAACGCCTTACACTGTACAGTGCTGTCATCTCTGTCACGCGTTCACAAGAAAAACGCCTTGGAATCTGCAGGGCCATGCTGACAGAAAACATACTTGTTCCCGCGAGAAGCGAGGTGGTGGTGACGGCACGACTGGAAGGCCAGCGGACCAAGAACATGATGCTCTACAGGGAGACGTCTGTGCACGGGCTCAGTGTAGCTAGGAAATTGATGCCGTGTCCAGATGAGGTGCCGGTATGGCTGCTCAACCCAACGGACACCGATAAAGACATCCAGGCTGGGACGGAATTAAGGACTGTGAACCCATAAACAGCGTAAAGCCAATCGACAAAACCCTGTAACCGATGCGGACGCAACAAATAGGGCCCCGACTGAAAGGTCCACTGGAAAGGGCGGCCGACTACCTGACCCCAGAGCAGCCAGAAATTTTGGACAACTTCTGGGACGCTACCAGCAATTTTTAACAAGGTTAGCAGTGACTATTGCCTCACAGACCAAGTGCTTCACCGCATCGACACCGGAGACGCCCAGTCTATTCGGCAGCCACCCAGATGCGTTGCGCTGCCAAAACAAGCGGCGGTGCGGGACATCGTGGAGGACATGATATCGAGGGGAGTGATGGAAGATTCTGATAGCCCTTGATGTTCCCTGTAGATTTGGTGACGAACAAGAACTGCAAGATACGCTTCTGCGTGGACTACAGGAAGCTCGACGCTGTCACCAGGAAGGACAATTTCCCCTTACGTCGGATTGACGACACCTGGGACACGCTTGTTGGTGCGCAGTTGTTCTCAACCTAGACCTGAAATATGGTTACTGGCAGCTGACTATGGACCCAAGAAGCAAAGAGAAGACCGCATTCTCGACCGGCCTAGTGCTTTGGCAGTTCTCAGTTATGCACTTTTGTCTTTGCAACACCCCAGAGACTTTTCAACGCCTCGTGGAGTCAGTAATCAGAGGATTGACCTATGACGCCTGAATACTATCTATGGACGACAGCATCATCGTCGGCAAAACCGTCGGGGACCATCTTCACAACCTCAGCAAGGTGTTATAGGGACTGCAAGCGACGATCCTGGAACTGAACGCGAAGAAGTGCCAGCCCTTCCGCAAGGAAGTCAACTACTTGGGCCACATAATATCACCAACCGGTGTGGTCACAGACCCGGAGAAGACACAGGCCGAGATGACCGGCTTCGCCCAAATGATAAGCGGGAATTGCATAGTTTTCTGGGGATGTGCAGTTATTGCCGCCGTTTCATAAAGGTGTTTCCCTACATCGCAAAGCCTCTCACCAGCCCAACGGAAGAACATTGGCCTTAGGTGCGAACGCAGGATGCCAAAAGCGCTTTCCGGCAGCTGAAGAAGGAACTTTGCAGTGCTCCGATTTTGGGATTCCCACAACTAGAATGCGCCTTTATTGTAAGCCAGCGACCATTGCAATGGAGGCGCCCTACCTCAAGTCCAGGACGGCCACGAGCGGGTAATAGCTCACTATAGCTAGGCGCTTTCCAAGGCAGACAAGAACTACTGCGTCACCCGGCAAGAGCTATAGGCGGCGGTAAAGATTTTGGAGCACTTACACAAGTACCTATATGGTCGGCCATTCCACCTGACCATTTCGCCCTAACTTGGCTACTGAACTTTAGGAACCTGGAAAGCCCGACTGCCCATTGGTTCCAGAGACTGCAGGAGGACGACTTCCCCTATGAACATAGTAAAGTGAAGAGCTGCGCCAACGCAGGTGAAATGTTCGAAAGACAGTGCCCGGAAAAGTGCGGCCAGTGCACAAGAGTGGAAGAGAAGGAGCGCGCCGCAACTCTCAGAGTGGTCACGGCAGTGCCTGCCGACGGGTGAGATAGCGCAGGCCTGAGGAGACAGCAGCTGGCAAATGCTTCCTTGGGGCCGACCTTGAGGGAAGTGGAGGCAGCAACAATAACAGCTTGGGAGGGCATCGCTCCCAGACGCGATGAGAACAAGTTTTACTGGGACAAATGGGAGTCATTTAAGAACAAAGAGGGTGCACTGTTCCGGGTATGGGAAACACCCGGTGGGAACACATATAGAGAGCAGTTGGTACTTTCCCGAAGTATGGTCCTGGAAGTCTTGGAGGAAGTGCACGCCGGGACTTCAGGAGGACATCTGGGAGCAAGCCGAACAATCGACAAGTTCCAACAGCGCTATTACTGGTTGAGTTTCCGATCAGATACTGATAGATGGCGCCGTCAGTGTCACCTGTGGGTGGAGACTCACGGCACCCAGACCGGGAGGCGGAGTCCCGTGCAGCAGTACAACGTCGGAGCCTTTTTCGTATGCATCGCTGTCGACATAGCTGGACCATTACGACTGTCCTGATGAAGGAGGCTGTGGAAAGCCTTGGGGTGAACCAGAGCATCAAAGCACCTCTACACCCTCAGTTGGACGGCAAGATTGAGAGGTACATCAAAATCCTAGAAGACAACCTGAAGAAGGTCGTGGCCAACCATCAGCGAGACTGCGACGTCAAGGTATCACTTCTCTTACTGGTCTACCACTCGTCAACACACGACACCATTGGGATGATGCCAGCCAGCTTAATATTCGGCCGCAAGCTACGCCTCCCTTGTGACCTAGCTTTTGGAAGCCACTCGGAAGCAAAACAGCAATATCCGACAAGAATGAAATGGCTCGTCAGAACATCCAGATGGCGAGCGATCGCATAAAGACCCGATATGAAAGGAAGTCTCACAGCCAAGGATTTCAGCAAGGTGACCTGGCCTGGTGTTACCGCCCTGCTCGGACCAAGGGACGCTACCTGGAACTTGAACAACCATGGCATCGACCGTACTGGGTGGTAAAGAGGATTAACGACGTTATCTACCGCATCCAGAAGATACCCTGAGAAATGATGCTGGTGGTACCCCTGGATCGTCTGGCCCGCTAAGATGGTGCTGTTCCGGACGACCAGCTTTGAGGAGGGAGCCGTGTCGCCAGTAATTGTTTCCTTCTGGCCCGTGCCTATGCAGACGCCGTGAAAGAGAGTGAGAGAAGCGGGAGTGAAAGAGACAGATAGCTCCCAGGCCACTCCCACGGAGCGGAAGGACACTTGTTCCTTTCCGAGAGAGGCAGAGACGGAGATAATCTGGAATTTCTCAGTGCATCGTGAAAGGTTGTGAAGGTTCGGCAACTTTTGAGAAACAGGGGCTCGGGTATTAATAAGGTACATAGTACAAGTCATTTGTGCAGTTGTGCTGCCAGTGGATGAATGGAGTTGTTAATGGACATTTGAACTGTACCGAGTTGCAAATCGAGAACTGGTAATCATTTGGTTATTTCAAAGTAAATTCTTGTGTTTGCTTTATTAGTGGTGAGGCAACAAAAGACTGTGTATGTTACGTAATCCTGCTATTGGCAGGGCTGTACGAAACGTCTTTCTATGGAAATAAAGAACCTTTTGAATTTCTGCACACTAGACTTTTAATTATACGAACACACAAAATCACATTCATAAGAATTATCATAGAATCATGAATATCAAAACTCCACCACCGGAAACCTCTTTGACAAATGTATCATGGCATCTACCGACGACGTGCAGAAAGAAGAAAACTCTCCCAAGTTTGCACCAGTGGAGATTCAGCTGATAATGGGAACAACAGTTCTTGAAAATGTCCTGTGAAAAAACAGTGCGAGTGAAGCAATATATCAATAGCTTCTCGATTCACTTTTAGTTTTACTTGTGCTTCACCATCGTATGCTTTATTCAATTTTTATACCTTCTGCTTGCTTAGGAAATTTGCCCCAAATACCTTGCACAGCTGACAGTGAATTGTAATCACCACTATGCTGTGTGCATTCGAAACTTCCAACACAGGCCGCATTTCACATTCGGCAGGAACTGGAATAAGGAACTTAACCTTCATGTGTTGCAATTATACCACTGTGGCAGCTCAGAAAATTGCACTAATGCATGCACTATGCCATGTCATTATTCATGACGTAAATACAGTTACTTTGTGCATTAATTGGTTTCCTGGCTGGGAGAAGTGGGAGAATCTTACCTTATGAATGTGTCTCTTATATGAACCGAAGTATTCAAGATATCGATGTATTTATAGGTTATAAAGATAAGTTGGGACTTATAACACTACTCTTTATAAAAGAAACTTCTCCAATTACAACTATAGACATACTGGGCAAACAAAAGGTAACTTAAACACCAGAATGAAGAGACCAAGGATACAAGAAATTGAAAAATCTGTGGTTACTTATCATTTGTAATATAGTGATCGTGAGATTGTACCAAACATCACATTACTGAAATCCAATATCAATAGGTAATACATAGGCTTAAGAACTATCCTTTAACCACAGTTATATGACGGAGAAAATAAAAGGACTATTGAAATTGTAGAATGAAATAGTTTCCAAGATGTTTTGGTATACAAAAATTTGACATCGCGTAAAGGAAAAAAAGAATGTTAAAAGAAGCCATCATTCTCATCACAACAGAAGTGAATATTTCCAAAACATTCCACATAATGTCCCATAGATAGCTGACAAATTCATTAACATTTTATATAACACAAGCAATTGGCTAAAATCAACAAGTATACCAGAGAAAACCTACTTAGCACAGCCACTAAAGAAAACATTCTTTCACACAGAAAATCTGAAATCTGTCACAGAGAATCGAATAATTGCAACCAAATATGTATAGGGTAAACTACAAACAAAACCCCATGAACGTTTTAGATGTATTCAGCACAAATATATATGGAAATCACAGTTATCACGCAATTTTTAAAGGGAAATCATGAAATTAATCTGTAGCAGAACTATTAAAATGCAAAACAGGATACCAAGAATCTTGGTTTGACACCACGAATCTAATCTTGGGTTTAGATCTAAATCTGGGAGAACAAGCACAGAACACTTCATTTAGGCCAGAGGCCTACTTCGGTAGGTACGGGTTTGGCGAACTCGGTGTCCCGAGCCAACAGTCTCCCTCGTGTGGGCTCCTCTTCGTGGTTGAGCTAGACGGTCAACAGGCCCACCCACGTGTAGGCCGTGCGTGGAGACCCGTGTAGGTGGAAAGGTTTGTCCTGGTGGTTGAGGGATGCGTATCTGAGCTCGTAACAGTGTTTTTCTGAATTCGGGGAGGGTGCGCATTTCTAATACACTACTTTGGCTTCTGCTTCGCCTAAACGGGAGGTTAGGGACTAACCCACCCCTAATCAATCGGCCAGGACTAGGTATTGTACCGGCCTCCAGGGTGAGTGGGACGGCGAGCTCACTATATCCCCTGTGTAGCCCTGTCATCCCAGTGGGATGACCCCTTGTTGGACTCCGTGGTGGGAGAAGAGCACTGGGGGATGAAATTTAGACCAACTATTATGGTTAACCTACACCCCCCAAAAAACATTAAACGTGGAAAAGATTTGTTTGAAAACAGTGTTAAACAAGTAGTTGAATGTGGTCCTCGCTACTTAGTTATTAAACGAACAGAGGAAGGTAGAACTTTTTCAACGGTTAATCCGTTTATTATACGGAAAGGTCTTGACAAAATAGCTGGTGCTGTTAAATCATGTACAAAATCTAGAAATGGGACGCTGCTGGTGGAAGCAACTACAGCATCCCAGGAAGCTAGGATACTGAAAGCCAACATGCTGGGCAGTTATCCAGTCAAAGTGGAGATGCATAGGACCCTGAATTCCTCGCGCGGTGTTGTAAACACTAGCGCGTTGGATGGAATGTCCAACGAGGATATTCAGGATAACCTCCAGGAACAAGGCGTAACTGCAGTCTATCGTGTCCAAAGGAGAGAAGGAGGGGACATGGTTCCTACTCGTACCCTGTTCTGGACCTTTGAACGGGTAGATCTCACCTCAAAGAATCAAGGCAGGATATGAAGTGATTGAGGTTAGACCATACATACCTAAACATCTGAGATGCTACCAATGTCAGCGGTTTGGTCACACTAGTGCATTCTGTAAAGGCGCACCTATATGTGTCAGCTGTGGAGCCGGCATGCATGAAAATGCATGTACATCACCTCCAGCATGCGTAAATTATAGCAGGAAACATCTGACCACGCTGCTGCATCTGCAGGGAAGAAGAGGCAGGATAAACCTGCAGAAACTAGCCCTACACCAAAGAAAAAGGGCAAATTGATCCGACCACCGCTGAAACCTACGTAATTTGCGTACTTATTTTACATATCCTATTACTATCGCCATGGCTATCCTTCAATGGAACATACGAGGCTTAAAAGCACATCGACCAGAATTGGAACTTTTGCTCAGTAAACATAACCCCTTGATGGTATGCTTTCAAGAGACTAAGCTACGACCACAAGACGACTTTAAAATCAGACGCTACAAAACACTGAGGTGTGATGTTGAAACAGAAGAGGGCATCCTCCTCACGGGGGTACTATGATGCTCCTCAGGGGTGACATATTTGTAGATCCGTTACAGCTACAGTCTGATATACAATCTGTAGCAGTAAGGATTAAGCTGCCATCAATCGAATTTTGCATTTGCAATGTATATGTACCGCCATCAGATGACCTCTCGCTAATTGACCTTGAAGATCTGGTTTCCCAACTCTCAACACCATTTCTAATAGTGGGAGACTTTAATGCCCATCACCCACTTTGGGGCTCAAATCGGGCATGTTCGAGAGGCAACCTTATTGCAAAATTCCTGGAGAGCAATAACTTGGTTCTCGTGAACACCGGAGAGCCCACATTCCTCTCAGACGCGTTTAACACCTATTCGCACATCGATTTGGCAGTGTGTTCATCCCAGTTAGCTGTTTCATTACAGTGGAATGTCATCTCTGATTTACATTCCAGCTAACACTTTCCATGTCTTCTTGGTCTCTTAGCACAAGATGTGTCTCCCTCACGTATCCCTAGATGGCGCTTTGATCGTGCCAACGGGAACCTTTACACCCAGTTGGCTGTTTTTGAATACAACGAGCACGATTCTGTGAATGATTTAGTTGATCATCTCACAGAGAAAATTCTTTCCGCTGCAGAACAGTCTATTCCACGTTCGGCTACCCAACCCGGTCGATTTCCCGTTCCATGGTGGACCAACGACTGCCGGCATGCTATTCGTGCTCGTAGACGTGCTCTAAGGGTATTCCAACGACACCCTACCTTAAGTAATCTAATAAATAAGGCGCGTGACCGGAAAATCAACCCACCTGCCAATCGCTGGTCTGCAGGAGCTGTTGTTGATCCGTTTGTTGTGGCTAACGCCTTTGGCTGTACTCTGCTCAGGTGTCTAGCTCAAGCAATTATGCTCCTGAGTGTATCTCAATTAAGAATCAGGTAGAATCTCAAGGTTTCGTGTGTAGTTCCAGAAACCTTGAAGAGTATAACCGCCTCTTCACCTTGGCAGAGTTAGAAAACGCTCTTTCGTCATCGCCAATGACAGCACCAGGACCGGACGGAATCCACGTTCAAATGTTACAACATCTCTCACCTGAAGGTAAGGCATTCCTGCTCGAGGTCTATAACCGTGTTTGGGTTGATGCCACGTTTCTTGACAAGTACCGAGAAGCCACTATTATACCTATCTTGAAAGCTGGCAAGGACCGTCACCTCCCTTCCAGCTACCGTCCTATTTCCCTTACCAGTTGCGTATGCAAGGTGCTGGAACGCATGATAAATGGGCGGTTGGTATGATGGCTGGAAATGCACAACCTACTGAATAACATCCAGTGCGGTTTTCGACGACGACGTTCAACAGTGGATCATCTTGTGTCCATGTCGACACAGATTATGAACGGATTTCTTAAGAACTGTCAAACAGTCGGAGTATTTTTTGACCTCGAAAAGGCTTATGAAACGTGTTGGCGGGCAGGGTTGCCACGTACTCTGCACACCTGGAATAAGCGTGGACGCCTACCACTCTTCCGTCAGGAATTTTTGAAAAACCGCGTATTCCGAGTAAGGGTTGGCTCAGTTTTTTCGAACCTTTTTGTTCAATAGAACGGTGTACCACAGGGATCGGCACTAAATGTTACGTTTTTTGCTATTAAGATTAATTCTATCTCGAAATGTGTTCCTCCGGGTGTCTCGTCATGCCTATTTGTAGACGACTTTGCTGTCTACTGTACAGCTCAGCGCACTCCGTTTTTAGAGCGCCGTCTTCAGACCACCTTGGACAACATTAAGAGTTGGAGTTTAAAAACGGCTTCCGATTCTCCGCTGAGAAAACCATCTGTGTTAACTTCTGGCGTCAGCAGAGTCGACTACCTCCAAAGCTCCAGCTAGGCGCTGATCTACTACCTTTTGCAGATGAGACGAGGTTCCTTGGATTGATATTTGATAGAAAGCTTAGTTGTTAGTCGCATATAGCACAACTGAAAGCACGATGTGACCGATCTTTAAATATCTTGCGGGTACTAAGTGGAAAATCGTGGGGAGCGGACCGTACAGTGTTATTGCGACTTTATCGGGCACTCATCCGTTCCAAATTAGATTATGGTAGTATCGTTTATGGGTCAGCACGACCATCTGTGCTGAAGAGATTAGACACAGTCCATAATTGTGGCATACGTATAGCAGTCGGGGCATTTCCAACGAGCCGAGTTATAAGCCTATATGCTGCCTCTGCTGAACCTCTGCAGTACAGGCGCAACATGTTATTAGCCAATTATGGCTGTGGACTTAGTTGCAGGCCCACACATCCATCGTTTGCGCCGTTCTTTAATACCCTCATGGACGTGCGTTATAGGAACACTTCTATTAAAACAAAGCCACCTGGTTTTCGTCTCCGGGAGCTCCTTAGACATCTTGATACTGAAATGCCCAAGATGTATCCTAGGGGGGAGAGGACATACCCTCCTTGGTGGTGCAGACCGTCCCCGGTTGATCTGGGCATGACTAAATATGATAAATCTACCATGACTATGTCTAGTATCCGCAAATGTTTTTTAGAATTTTTATCGCGATATGAGGACCATTTTGTAATTTATACTGATGGCTCCAAGAACTCAAATGGTGTTGGTTGTGCTTACGTGTGTGGAACCGAATCGTATACATTCGGATTCTACACTAGCACTTCCATTTTTACTGCAGAGCTTTATGCAATATACCGGGCCATTTTACACGTACGTCGACGAAAGTTGGGGGACTGCTTAATCCTGAGTGATTCCCTCAGTGCACTTCAAAGCCTAAGGCAGCTGTACAACTACCACCCTATTGTGTAGCGTATACAGGATGCCCTCCACGTTTTACACGCTTCTGGCGTTAACGTGGTGTGTGCATGGATCCCTGGTCACGTAGGCTTGCGGGGGAATGAAATGGCGGATTCAGCAGCCAAGACGGCTATCATGAAGCCCAGGGTTCGAATACCATCTGTGACATCGGAAGACTTTAGGGCCGTATTGCGGAGAGCTGTGCAAACCTGCTGGCAGGAAGAGTGGTCCGCTCTCCACAATAATAAGGTTAGATCTGTCAGAGAACTTCCGATTCCCTGGGTTACCTCCTGTCGGTCATCTCGTCGCGAGGAGGTGAGTTTCGCTCGGTTACGAATTGGGCAGTGCTTTTTTACTCATAGTTTTCTTTTTAAAAAGGAGCCTTCTCTACTGTTTCCGTTTTGCAATGAAGCGTTGTCTGTACGACACGTGCTGCTAGAGTGTTTTTACCTAGCAGACCTTAGGACGTCTCTGCAGCTGCCGGTCAGCTTTGCAGAAATGCTAGCGGAAGATAACGCAGTAGTGAAGAAGGTTTTTAGATTCTTTTCGAGATTACATTTTAGGATTTAGCAAATAGAATTTACGGCCTTCTAGACGACATTTCTATTGTTTTTATTTTTTTAACGCGTATGTATTTTTTGTCGTTCTATTGATATATTTATAGTGTTTTAGAATAATTTATATCTGGTTTTACCATGACCACTTTCTTTTAAAAAGTGCGCTGATGACCTCTGCAGTTGAGCGCCCTTATACTTATAACCATCATCATCATCATCTGAAATCTGTCACAGAGAATCCAATAATTGCAACCAAATATGTATAGGGTAAGCTGCAAACAAAAGCCCATGAACGTTTTAGACGTATTCAGCACAAAGATATAGGGAAATCACAGTTATGACGCAATTTTTAAAGGGAAATCATGAAATTAATCTGGAGCAGAACTACTAAAATGCAAAACAGGAAACCAAGAATCTTGGTTTGACACCACGAATCTAATCTTGGGATTAGATCTAAATCTGGGAGAACAAGCACAGAACACTTCATTTTGATATTTCACCGAGAACCTGTTGTACAGTTCCTAAAATCACCACCAGAGCAGTCGACCTGGTGCTATGGAGCGTTAAATGGAAATTAATTGTTCTTTCACACTAGCCATGTGTAGGACACACTATGAGACGGTAGTGCTGACTGAAACATTCAATGACTTAGCCGGGATTTGAACCACGAATCCTCAGGTCTCCGTCCAGCCACTCTAAACCATTGAGCTACTATGGCCACCATGCCCTCATGACACCAAAACACGAGTCAGTCGGAGAATTTAATGTCATGTTGGCACGTTGGCCATAGCAGCTGAATGGTTTAGAGTGGCTGGACGGAGACCAGAATACCTTTGGTTCAAATCCCGGCTATGGCATTGAATTTTTCAGTCTGGCTCTGTCGTTTGTCAGGAGCGTTAAATGGCTAACGCTGTTATTCCTTAAATGCCTGGATTGTGTTCTTCAGACACCTAACTATAATCTGTATAAGAATTATTTCAATATGACATATCTAAATAGCAGGAGGTGCTTGAAAAGAAGATTGTGCCCAATGCTGTTCTTGCATACATATCCATGCCGTTCCCAGTATGTATATACTATATATATACAGTATATACTGGTAGTATGGTGCAAGCCACATGTTGAAGAAAATGGACAGCAATGATGAATGTGCTACTTCAGTAGAAGAAATTGGAAGTATTCATATAGGGGTAAAAATACAATTAAATTCTGAATTATATTGAAATTGAACATATTCTCCATGTTAAGGGTCACGCCTACAATCAGTGTGATTAAAATTTTGTGAAATATGGTTTCCTATCAGAGATAGTTCAAGATATAGACCCTCCTGATAAATATGTGAAAGTGATGGAAGATTGTAGAGTGTCACGCAAACCATTCATGCCATTAATGCTTCTTCATTACTAAAATATTTGTCAAAGGCACTTGTTCCAATGTTTCCTAAGACACCATGTGCTAATGGCTACAGATTTTGCATTCAAAAATATTACTGTATACACTACCTTCTAAATGATATAGCATCAGTTTCGAATACCTATCCTGCAGTGTATCAACCAGTTACTGTTCTCACCACACCTACCCTTTTCTGAGCTACAGAGCCCTCAGTCTGAGTGATAAGCCAAAAGCAGAAGTAAATTTTGCTAAAAAACAAATGCATTGGCATTGTGTAAATTTTAGAAGCCACAAAATGGTGACTGGCTTACTTGTGTCCTACACACGGCATCTGTCAATTATGTTGTCCCAAATAAAATGCCAGATATAGAATCAGAAACTGAGACCTAAAGATTCTTCAATAATCTAAAAAGCATTAAGACTGTAACAAGTATAAACTTGAAAGGCTGAATAGTATACCTTCTATACAATAACAGTGTTAGTTTTATTTCTTCAGTTGTCAATATTTTTCTTTTAATAATTAGATTTGATATGATGTTAAGTTAATGTATTAGTCACTTGTACATTCTAGGTAATAAATTTGTCTCACAGTGTATTATTGGATTATAAAATTATTCCTATACCTTCAAAAGTGCAAGATCATTTATCTCAACATGATATTTTTCCCACTAATGTGCCTGTCACACTCAGGTTGTCATCTAGGGAATGGATATCAATCTGGAAGAACAAACACAGAGTATGGCGTTTTGATATTTCAGAGAATACTAGATGTACAAGTTCCTAGAATCACCACCAGAGCACTCTAGGAAGGATTAGTATTGCCAATCTGGATTACTTAATGTGTGGTTGATAATTAAGGAGACTACCTTCAGAAACGTGTTACACCAAATTAAAAATATGAGTGTTGTTTAATGTTTATAGTCAACATATTTCCTACTTTTAATTTACTTACTGGTATTTAGCGTTTTAAGTTCCAAATTGTCTTTATGAAGGAAAGCATACTTGGAGCTCCTTGCGCTCATGTGTTCCTGGGCAACTACCGTCATCACCCCTCACGGTGCTTAGCTTTGTCACTGTGGCAGTTCCATGAACCTCTGCATTAGTATGTTATCCAGTGGGATTTCAGAATTGAAAGCATGGCTCCTGTTGTTACATATATAAATATTTTTTAAAATAGCAATATCTGTTTTATGTCCAATGTTTATGTATCTTCGTATCTCTCTTTATAACATGTTGTTACATTCAAAATTCCTAGCAGTCATTGATTATTCTTCTGATATGTCCTTTTGCATTTATTTTTATGTTTCTTTTAGTTTATTCAATAGATTTTTTCACACTTTCTGCAAACGACGTGGTATATTCCTGGTTTATACTTCTGTGGGATGCCATCTGTTAATTTAGAATTTAGTGTGTTACCATGAGTAAGGAAACAATTAAGCTCTGGTAAGAAAAGCAATTAAATATAAAAACTCACTTAATCATTTAGTTAATTGATTGGAAATCAATCATTTCTTCATACTAGCTGTATATAGGCTAAGGCCTTTGATAGATAGACACAACATGAATTTCTCAATTTGACTCTGATCTATCAAAAGCCTTAGCATATATACGGCTAGAATGAAGAATGGACTCCTGGAGAATTTGATGTCAGGACGGCACTTTGGCCATGGTAGGTCAATGGGTTAAAGTGACTGGACAGAAACCAGCATATCCGTGGTTCAGATCCCGGCCATGGCATTGGATTGTTCATTTTGACTCTATCTATCCATAAAAGTCACTCCTGATTCCAGTGTCACAATTATCTGTCTTACTCTGCTGGATTCTGTCTTCATTTAATGTATTGTAAGGTAGTAGTTATGATTTGTAACTTTCCAGTAGATCTTCCTGTATTGAACATAAACATATCTTATAACCGGCTCTAAATGTATATTTTGTCACATGTTTTCTAACATCAGGAGTACTGTGTGACATTATCCAGCATTGATGGCCCTCAATACTTTATCTGCAATACAGAAGACTTCAAGTTCCTTGCAGACATGATCGAGCATGTACCGCTGCATCTCAAAGTACGCTATGAGTTCTGCTGTGCACCTATCAAGACAAAGCGGGCTTTGGTCCAATTCATGTTTGTCACGGTAAGTATATCTAGCAAACATTATACTGTAGCAAGTCTTGACTTAACTTCACCAAGCCTAAAACCTCCAGTTGCCTTTATAATAACTACTCTGTGAATTAAACTGAACAAATTACCATTTTATATGAATAGGAGTTCATCCCAAATGTTATCTGGCTGTCAATTGGTAAATCAAAAATAGACCAATGCAAAGTTGGTGAAACCATCTTAATATTTTGAAATCTCAAGAAATAGCTGATAACTGGAATTTTGACAGGCCATTGTAGATCACAGAAATGACTACATACAGCGCGTAATTGTACCATTATGTATGTTACGAAATGTAGAGCAACAGATAGCCTCTCATATAACCTTCAAATGTGAAGTAGTGGATAAGAAAAGGTACAAACTCCTAATGTTGATAAACCCAGATTGTGAACTTTCTAAAGAGAACTTAATAAAAGTAAAAAGGGACAGGGCTATTTAACAAAAATAATAGCAATGGGAAATAATACAACGGTTTCAGTGTGAAGGGAAATTATAACCCGATACCAACACTACTAATCTAACCCAGTCCATTCCATGGGAACAGCTAGTTGATAGAAAAATGTCAAAAAATTTTTTTACATGGATTCTCTTGCTGCAGGTTTTGCAAAAAGCAGAAACATACAGAAAAAAGGGGTGAGGGAAGAGATGTAAATAGATATCTCCATATTTTGTGCAATAAGAGTTTTTGCATCCCTTGTTCACAAATTATCCCACAATTGTTCAGAATGAAGTGGACTTCAGAGGTTCCTCCCAGAATATTCAAGGTATTTATTTCTTTTATCATGAAAATATGAGAAGCATATTGAATTTTAATAAGATCACTAATTATTTTTGAGAAGATAAAAATTTTACAAAAATGTGCACATGTGAAGTAACAGTCTGGAGGAAGGCAGGCTCGGAATTAAAACTCTTCATAATTACATCTTTGGCAGATACTGAATTGAAATAACAACTACGGTGGAAAATAATTGTTATTCCACATTAGCTGTGCTGGACTAAGACTTGGATAGGTAGAGTCAAACTGAAAAATGCAATGCCATAGTCAGGATTTGATCCACAAATCTACCAGTTTCCGTTCTGTTGCTTTTAACCACTGAGCTACCATGGCCAATATGCCAGAGTGACACTGAATCCTCCAACTGAGTCGTATCTTTCCCAGTAAACTACTAGGGGTTCTCATATATAGTGGTGTCTTACTATGCTGTAAGTCTCAGGCTGCATGGTTACCACTATTATGTAAATAGGTGGAAATAATTCGTTTTTGCACACTAGCTGTATTTAGGCTAAGATTTGTACAGGTAAAGTCAGGTTGAAAAATGCGAGTTAGAGAATTTAATGTCATGGTACCATGTTGGCCATGGTAGCTCAATGGTTAGGTGCTACCGGATGGAGACAGGGATAGCATGGTTTAAATTCCATTTATATGGCACTGAAATTTTTAGACACACTCTTCTATCCAACAATGGTATTGATATAGCTCAACATTTTGAGTGTATTTATTTTACTTCTTTTATAGCCGTTTAAAACTGGGCACCATAAATGGCGGTTACATCCCCATAAGTAGATATAGGTAACAGGAAAGAAATAAATCATTCCCAAGGTCTTGAAAACTCTAAAAGCAAGACAACATAACTTCAGAATACTGGAGTGCAAGAGAGCAAATGCTTAATTGTCAACTGCAAAAAATTAGATACCAACCAACTTAATAACCAACAATTTTTCAATTTTAAATTATTCTAATGACACACACATGCAGACACATATACATGAGCGCGCATACACACATACACACAGAGACCTTCTTGAAAGAAGGCTTTTATGTATGTTTATGTTTATATGTATAATTGAGTTTTGAATTATGCTAATTACACACACACATGCACACACATACATGCGCATGCACACACATACACACAGAGACCTTATTTTAAGAATGGTTTTATGTAACATATATATAAGCTTATATCTTGAAGTTGAATTTCTGGGTGTATTGTATAATTCCTTTATGTACCACACAGAGTAGGGATGGCAAAAGTTCATTAAAAAAATAAAAAAACACACAATTGTAAAAAATAATTGCTGCACTATGCATAACAGCAGCTCAGAAATACATAATAACACAAGTTTGGAACTTCCCAAACTAATACGTGATTCTGCAAGAGTGAACCTGTTACATCCTATCACAAAATACCAATATACTTGTTTATGAATATTTTATACAAGAATTACTAGAGAAGGGCATATCGATGTGAAACCAAAATATTTTTTTTGAAAACGTCTTATTTCTTTAGAAAGCATAAATAAAGAACTTATGCCAATAGATTTATAAAATATTTTGAGCATTTTCTGTATTTCTCTTGCAGTTTGCTCAACAATATAGTCAGAATAAAGCACTGACATGGGACTGGCTCTGTGAACATATTCATTGGCAAACTGAGAAACCTGAGACAGTTAAACAACTGAATAATTTGGAGGAAACGATTGATGTACTGAACCTTTACCTATGGCTGAGGTAAGATATTTAAATAATAATAAGATGTGGTCTAAAGGTCACACCATAAATCATTATATTTTCTATAATGTGTATGAGTTTAATCCAAGCATACTACCTAAATTTTCCTGGAAGAAATTTATTGAGTAGCTAAGACTCTGAATTTCCAAGCTGAGGAAATAAAATTAGAAATTCTAAACTGTCACTTCACACAGTTTTCATGGTCGCCTAATAAGCAATTTCAACTTTCAGTAACTGTTTACTTAAGTTGCATGTTCACTTCACTTTTTGGAATTAGTTTCGCTGTTTATTGTCACTTTCCTTCCTACACATTACATTTTTGCACTGCATAGTAGCATAAAAAGCTATGCCTGATGTAGCCTAAACTTCTGACAGTTTACTCTCTGCGGAGCCAAATGCAAGATGTCTCTAATCCAGTTAAGTAACAGCAGACACTGCACATCACCATAGCACCACAAATCTACTCAGAGTAAAGCACCTTTCATCACATCAGACACGTACTTGATTATTGAATTACTGAACCCTGACTCCACTGGAACTAAGAAGATAAAAATAGTGCTAATTATGCTATCATTGAAGGAAGCTTTTCATGACTAGAGATATTGAAATAGTAATGATCTGCAGCAAGAAAATATTTACTTTATCAGATTTTGATGCAGGCTAACTTGCATTCAGTTTCTGAATTGAAAGCACTTGAGAAAAGTTTGTGACACTGTGGGTTCGAAAAATGAAAATCTAGTTTTCAGAAATTCAAAATGCTCTTTATTTCCGTAGAAGGACACTTTCGTGTCCTTTGCAGCAGGATGACGTAACACACCAACATAGTCTCTCGTGGCTTCACCACACGCAAACAGTTAAAAGAATTTACTTTCAAATCACTACATGATTATCAGTTCTCAACTCGGTATAGTTCAAATGTCCATATGTTGCACTAAAACTCCATTCTCTGCTTTGCAGCTCACTCACTGGCTGCTGGCGGCTGATTGAGAGTCAGCGCGTTGTGTGTCATGCACGTACCTGTCCTAGAAGGACTTAACCACTTTAAGGATTTAATAATTTTGAAGTTGGAATATAAATTTTAGTGTTACCGGTTGTGCCCGCATGCCATGCGGGGAAGCCGGTGGAGCTTTTGGCGGCGTTCTGTTGGTTGGTAGTTCCCTAGAGACCTAACCAGGGTGCTCTGATGTGGCAGCAAACTTGCGTAAAAATGTGTGGCCCGGCGTCTAATGACATCTTCCACATACTGGAGATATGAGGCTTCATGAAGGTATCTCACAGGAATTCAGAATAAATAGCATTAAGACACCTATTCTGTATATGTTAAAGCTGTAGAAGTTTGGATCCGGCGGCCATGCCCCAGATTTCACTCGCATAAAGCATAATGGGACGTATCAAGGCCTTAAAAACACGCAACTTTAGGGGTGTCGGCATCCCTGACCACATCATGGGGTATAACGAAGCAGAAGCCCCGCATGCCCGATGCGCTAATTCCTGGATGTGACTCCCGTAAGTTAGGCCCTTGTCCAGCTTTACCTCCAAATAAGTGAGAGAATTTGTCCACTCTATCCTTCGACCAGAATAATTAAAGGAGGGTAGTTTGGCGGGAGAGTGCGCTTGGTGAAAAATATGGCTTTGATTTTCTCCGGGTTGATGGACAATCGCCAAAGGCCCGCCTTGGAAGCCTAGATGGTAGTATCTCAGCCTCACATTCAAGAATCTCGGTCAGGGTGAGTTACCTAGATAAGGTATCTCCGTGGTTGTCCCTTACCCTAAAACAGGAATGTTGGGTAACTCTAAGCTCCATGGACCCTGGGCCGATTTGAGCATCATTTCACCCATTCCATTCATTGTCCTATATGACTTAGAAAGTTAAAGGACGTAAATTATAACAAAAATCGCCAAAGACTGCACCAATCTTGAATGAGGCTCAGGTGTCGCTGTATTGGGTTGAAGGCTCTGCGTGAATGTGTATCTGTGTTATAGAGCAGCATGTCATCAGATAACTGAGCTATGTTGACGTGCGGCTCCCTAGGAAGGTCGGCTACATATACGCTAAAAAGCGTGGGGGATAAAACAGAACTTTCGGGGACTCCGCCTCTAAGAGGTCTTCTGGTGCATAGCTTTCTAGCCTCGGTGACAACAAAGTATACCCTAAAAATTTTATGCTTATTGTGACTTTGTGGGTTCGTGAAATGAAAAGTCCAGTTTCACCACTCAAAAATGTTCTTTATTTCCACCGACTTACAGTTTGACACTTGCCAATTACACAAAATTACGTAATGCACACAATTCCAATTTACCAGTTCGTCCGTTATAATTTCACTTATACTCGCGATTGCATAAACTCCGATGCACATACCAGTTACGTAAAGTCTTCCGTTGCACAATCTTCTCGTTCATTAACACGGCGCTCCTTTGCTAACACGTCACTGACTAACTCTTACACCAAGAACTGCGACTGTCTCCTCACTCACTAACACACTAACTGACTAACTGACTAGCTGCAGCCCTTTTTATAGGCATCTCGCCGTCTTCTCGGCTTTTCCCGTTCCCAGGCGACGTTTCCAGATGATGAAAGATCCCGTAATTTCGAGAACCAGGTGGACAGAAACAGACGGCACACTGATGTTTTTTCTCCCAGCAATTGCCTGTCACCACTATAAGACACTGCTCCCTCCTCAAAGCTGTTCGCCCCGAACAGCACCATCGTAGCGTGCCAGGCGGTCCAGGCGTACCACCAGCATCTGCCCGGAGTCTGAGCCAGAAGTAGCGCTGCCGTAGTTTGTGGATCATACGGTTCGCTCCCAGGCGTCCTCCTGAAGTACCGGCGTGCAATTCCTCCAAGACTTCCGGGACCTTACTCCGGGGGAGTACCGACTGTTCTCTCTGCGCCTTCCCATCGGGTGACTCCCATACCCGGAACAGCACGCCCTCTCTGGTCTTCAACGAGTCCCATTGGGCCCAGTACGACTTGTAGGTGGCGCTCCTCGGTGCGATGTCCTCCCAGGTTGGTCTCTTCCCTGCGTCCACTTCTCTCAAGAGTGGCCCCAAGTCTGCGTCCGCCAGCTGCTCCCTCCTCAGGCCTGCGCTATCCCAGCCTTCAGCAGGCACTGCCACAACTACTCGGACTGCTGCGGCACGCTCCTTCTCTTCCACTCTTGTGCGCTCATGGCCGTCCTGGATCTGCGATAGGACACCTCCAATGTAATGGTCGCTAGCGTCGGTGTTCACAATGAAGGCGCCACCCGGTTGTGGGAAACCCAAAATTGGAGCACTACACAGGGTCCCCTTCGGGTGTTGGAAAGCGTCTTCGGCGTCCTCCGTCCACACATAAGGCCGGTTTTCCTCCGTCAGGCGGGTGAGGGGTTTTGCGATGTTGTCGGCCTTTTCCTCTAAATCATTAAGGCGGTCGTCTACTTGACCCTTCCGCTTGCCCAGGTTCGTGACGTCATCCCTCACGCCGGCCAACCGTTCCTCAAACTTTGCGGCGAGAGCCTCGTTCGCCGCCTTCATTTCCGTGGCCAGACTGCCGTTCGCTGCTCTCATTTCTGTGGTTAACTCGGCCTTCATTTCTTCCATCTTCTCGGTGATGTCGTTGGCCGTCTTCATTTGTTTCAACTCGGCGGTGAGGTTGTTATTTGTAGTCTCCAGCTTCGCGGCCAGGCTGTTATTTGCCGCTTCCGTCTTCTCTGTTAATTCGGCCATCATTTCCATCATCTTCTCCAAAAAATTTTCCAATGCCGCGTCCATGGTTGTAATGTTCGGTGATGTTATCTTCCCGCTTCCTGACACCAGTGTGACTTTGTGGGTTCGTGAAATGAAAAGTCCAGTTTCACCACTCAAAAATGTTCTTTATTTCCACCGACTTACAGTTTGACACTTGCCAATTACACAAAATTACGTAATGCACACAATTACAATTTACCAGTTCGTCCGTTACAATTTCACTTATACTCGCGATTGCATAAACTCCGATGCACATACCAGTTACGTAAAGTCTTCCGTTCCACAATCTTCTCGTTCATTAATACGAGGCTCCTTTGCTAACACGTCACTGACTAACTCTTACACCAAGAACTGCGACTGTCTCCTCACTCACTAACACACTAACTGACTAACTGACTAGCTGCAGCCCTTTTTATAGGCATCTCGCCGTCTTCTCGGCTTTTCCCGTTCCCAGGCGACGTTTCCAGATGATGAAAGATCCCGTAATTTCGAGAACCAGGTGGACAGAAACAGACGGCACACTGATGTTTTTTCTCCCAGCCATTGCCTGTCACCACTATAAGACAAACGAGGGGAGGGCGTAGCTAACACGGACCTCCCCTGTCTCCCGCTCTCAGCTGCTTCCACAGGGTGTTCCAACGCCCGGGTGACATTATCATCTGAACATACATGTCTTCTGACTTTATTAAAAATAAAAAAGATAATCTTAGATATAGGTCTGTCTGTCTGAAAACAGTGTAACTTGTAAACAAAAAGTTGATTAAAAAATTGGTTAGCTTAGGCGACTTCTAAAAATGTGATACAAAGATTTTTAAGGAAATCCCCCCATCTCAAACTACCCTTTCAAAAATTTTAATTTTTTTATTTTTAATATTGATTAAAATACCATATGTTTAAGATATTTTCATGAAAATGAATTTTGTAACAATGTCCTCTGAAGGACCCTTCGTTGTGAATGACCTTTGCATACCTGCTAAACTGTAAAGGATAGACAAAATCTTACTATATAAAAATATAGATATTACAAAGGTATACAGTATTCAAATATGTTTATTTATATATTTTTATGGCGTTAACCATTTCTGATATATTCCATGTTATTGGTTAGAATTTTCCGATATTTACACTTTTCTCAAATGGTGACAGTTCACTCCCAATCCTAATTTTTTCGTCCTGGTCAGACAAGGAGAATGTAGTTTCAAAGTCTTCACATAGTGATCAGGTCTAAAGACTGTTGCTTAAAGGCTGCTGCTTCTCCAAATTCCATTGTACCTACAAGCAAATATATAATGAAAGTATTTCTACAATTGCTTATCTCCATCAATATGAAGCAGATGAATAAGCCTTTGTAGGAATATTCATTGAAGAAGTAGAGGAGGTTATGTGAGTCCATCGCATCAGATGTTTTACATTTTTCCTGGACTTGACTTCTTACATGATTTATTTGTTCATTTGTATGTCCTTGTGTAATACTGAGTTGATAATTTTTATTCTGGCAGCTTGTAAATGTATTTCATTATTGCCGTAAATAGTATGTCGATGTACAAAATTGTTTTCTTTCTAGCATATACGGACTTGTCAGGACATAGATATAATTTTGCTGAAAGTACAGTTTATGGGACATCTCCCTGCTCAGGTTTACCATTTGGCTATCAATTTCCTTGTGCATTTTGTGCAGAGGACTTATTTAATTGCCAGATCTCCAGAAAAATATACCATTTTATGTTAGAAATTTCTCGCTATCAATGCTGGCTGTCAAATCTAGTAGTTAGCCAGTTCTTCCATTAGAGATGTGCTACTATTGTGTATTGATGGGATTTCAAAGTTCATACTTTAGTGTATTTCTTTTTTAATATATATATATATATATATATATATATATATATATATATATATATATATATAAAATGAATATCTTCTCCCTTATGTTCGCTAATATAATCACCCTAAACTAGTTCTCCTTCATGCCTTAGGGGTAACATGCTATCCTCTAGTTACTCAGGTCGCAAGTCTAACCCGGTAGAGGATGGATGGATTTTTCTAAGTCAAAATCCTGAGCATGGCAGTTTCAGAAGGGAAGTAAAGCAGTGATCCCGTGTCATAGGTTTGGTCACGTGAACGAACCTTAAGACTGATAAAGAGGCCTTGGAGCAAAATTAAATGGTATTTCATGCCCATGGAATGGGATGTTCAGAATCACTGCACTTTAATAGGGTCCATGTATTTAAAAAGAGCTCAACATGTGAAAATAAAAATACACTTGAGTTACACAAAGGCAAGAGACAGCTACAGACTCCTATAGTAAATGTTCTCACTGGCCACAACCTTCAGACTAAGAGTAGAAATTAGAGCTCATCTTTTCCTTGTATTTCTACTTTTAAAATATGCTAACTAATATGTTCGGAAGAAAATGGAAGCAGTGCTGTATGTCGGGTTCTCCCAGACTGCTCATAAGCTTCACCACTTTTACTTTCACTGCTTCCAGAGACTCAAGACGTGTACCTTACAATGCAGACTGTCTTTTAGATAAAGAGGCCAGATCCAGTGAGCATGGTAGACGTTGCAGCATACATTCTTTTTTCATACATCCTTGACATTTAAGTATGGCTGAATCTTGAACCATCAATCATTTCTCTTTCTTCTTTGAATTTTTGAACCAGTAAAAAGGTTAAGCACAAAATAAATACTGGCCAAGATAACCTTTGTGTAAAGCATTGTCAGTTTCTGTGGTGGATTTCTCAAATCTTATGAGGAATTTTATTTTTGCATTTAAAATATTTTTAAAATAACTCGTGTATACAGATTATTTGATGCTTTGAGAATGTTGGTACCATATCAGCCCATGTTGGAGGACCAATAGAAAGTATTCCATTTGTCTAACCGTTGTCATTATCATATCCACAGAGGCTATTGAGGAAAGTATAAGTCTCTCTATTATAATAATACACCTTTTATAATGTCGTATGAAACATATGTTAAACTGTGTCATATTCATATTGCAGGGCTGTGGATCATACTTATGCATGATCCATGTCTGTTATACTAGGTAGGGCTTTATGCTAAAACTCTTGCATTACTTGCTCACAAGTGATAATAACATACAGTAAAATGAGTACTAATCTTGTTATATAAGCTGTTCTAAAAGTGGTGAGCATCTGCATTGACACACTACTGCCTTCTTCAGAAGAAGCTTCTATTGATACACAAGTTCCGGCATAATTTCCATTTTTTCTGATCCTATATTGTCCTTAAGTTTGTTTAAATTGACAAAATATATTTTCCACTGAAGCTTCCCTTAAATATTTTTTAGTTCAAGCAATTGCATCCTCCATTACATTGATTACCTTTAAATTTTTTAATTTTAAAAAGAGAATATATTTTAATTATTGATGTCCAATAGTTTTTAATGTTAAAGTAGGATATTTCTTTATTCCTCAAATAATACCTTTAAATTGATTAATAATTTTTTCTTTCTTTTCCACACGACCAATTGGAGCTGGGTAGGGGACAGGAGGCATTTAGATCACGCCCACCCATTTATCTTGTAGCGCTAACATAGGGATGGTTAGGGAAGTGTCACTAGGCACAAGCCGTCCGTTTCCCCTCCCCCTGACGTCTGGAACAATCAGGATATTTCAGCTAACCCGGAACCTTCTAGATTGGTCAGTTAGTCTTACATAAGCGACGCACTGGGCTGGAGGAGGGTTCAGTTCTTGGCGAGCAGCCGTGAAAAGCGCCGTACTAGCGAACGGACTGGAAGACTGCGTACGTGTGTCAGAGGAGTTGTACGTAATTGTGAGTGTGGAATGGATATGTGAAAGACAAACTGATGGGTTGTAGTTGTGTGCGCTACATAATTCTATGTAATCGGCAAGTGTTCCAACTGTAATTCGGTGGAAATGAAGAACATTTTGAGTTTGTGCAATTGGTCTTTTAATTTCACGAAACCACAAAGTCACAACTGGTGTGAGGAAGGGGGACGTTACCACCATGGACACGGCACTGGAAAAGATTCTGGAGAAGATGATGGAAATGAGAGCCGAACTGACCTCGGAAACGAAAGCGGCAAATAATAGCCTGGCCGCGGAACTAACGACGAAGACGGAGACGGCAAAAAACAACCTGGCAGGGGAACTGAAAGAAATAAAGACGGCGAATGACAACCTCGCTGCGAAGAAGGAAGCTGCAAACAACAACTTGGCCACGACAATGACCCCAAAGATGGCCGAACTGAGCACGGAAATGAAGGTAGCGAACGAGGCCCTAGCCGCCAGATTTGAAGAACAGTTGGCCGGCGTGAGGGATGAAATGACGGAGCTGGGCAAGCGAATGGGCCAAGTGGAAGAGGACTGAACATTCCGCCCTAACCTGGCTATTGAGCTTTAAGAACCTAGAAGGCCCGGCAGCACGTTGGGTCCTGAGGCTGCAGGAGCTCGACTTCACCTCGGAACATCGCAGAGGGAGGAGCCACGGTAACGTAGACGCTATGTTCCGAAGAGCCTGTCCAGGAGAGTGTGGCCAGTGCACAAGAGTGGAAGAGAAGGAGCGTGCTGCAGCACTCAGAGTAGTCACGCCAGTGCCTGCGGACGGCTGGGATAACGCAAGCCTGAAGAGGGAGCAGCTGGCAGCCTCAGAATTGGGGCCACTCTTGAGGGAAGTGGAGGCATGGACAAGACCGACCTGGGAGGACATCGCACCGAGGATTGCCATATACAAGTCGTACAGGGCCCAATGGGGGTCGCTGAAGATCACGAAGGGCGTGCTGTTCCGGGAATGGGAATCACCCGCTGGGAAGACGCAGAGAGAACAGTTGGTACTTCCCCAGATTAGGGTCCCAGAAGTCTTGGCGGAAGTGCACGCCGGTACTTCAGGAGGACACCTGAGAGCGAACCGAACGATTGATAAACTACGACAGCAATACTACTGGCTGAGGCTCCGAGGAGACGCTAAGATATGGTGCATTCAGTGTCACGTATGCGCGGCGAGTCGCAGCACTCAGATTAGAAGCCGGGGTCGCATGCAGCAGTACGACATCGGAGCGCGATTCGATCGGATCGCCGTTGAAGTAGCTGGACCGTTCCCAGTGTACGACCGAGGCAACGAGTACCTTATGGTAGTCGTTGACTACTTCACCAAATGGCCGGAAGGGTATGCCATCCCGATCCAAGAGGCAAAGACAATCAGAGACTGCCACGTGGAGCAAGTGCTCTGCCAATTTGGGGTGCCTTTAGAGCTGCACAGTGACCAGGGTACTACTTTTGAGTCCAACCGGATGAACGGCACTACAAATGCTTGGGGTGAACAAGACCCACAAGACGCCTCTACATCCCCTGTCGGATGGCATGTTCGCGAGATACATCAAGACCATAGAGGAAATTCTGAGCAAGGTCGTACCCATCCATCAGCGTGACTGGGACGTCAAGGTGCCACTGTTGTAGCTAGCGTACCGCTCGTCAACACAAGACGCCACGGGGATGACGCCAGCCAGCTTAATGTTCCGCCGAGAGTCACGCCTTCCTTGTGACCTGGCTTTTTGAAGTCCTCCGGAAGCGAAACATCCAGCGACCAAGTATGTGGAGAACCTGGTGGACCACCTGCAAGACTTGCACGAGATGGCTCGTCAGAACATTCAGAAGTCGAGCGACCGCACGAAGACCCGATATGGCAGGCAAGCCAATAGCCAAGGTTTCCTGCTAGGTGACCTGGACTGGTTGTGCTCCCCTACCCGGACCAAAGGACGCTGCCCGAAGCTCCAGCAGCCATGGCTAGGACAGTACCTTGAGGAGAAGGGGATTAACGACGTGATCTACCGCATCCAGAATGTGCCCCGAGGAAATATGTTTTTGGTATACCTAGACCGCTTGGCCCAATGCGATGGTGCTGTTCGGGACGACCAGCTTTGAGGAAGGAACAGTGTCACCCAATTATCGGAAGGTACGCCCAACTGGAGCTTGGTAGGGGACAGTAGGCTTTCAGGCCACGCCCACCGATTTATCTTGTAGCGCTAACATAGGGGATGGTTAGGAAGGTGTCACTAGGCACTAGCCGTCTCTTTCCCCTCCTCCTGACGCCTGGAACAATCAGGATATTTCATATTACCTTGAAACTTCTAGATTGGTCAGTGGGTCTTATATAAGTGACGCGCCGGGCTGGAGGGGTGTTCAGTTCTTGGCGAGCAGCCATGAACATCACCGTGCTAGCGAACGGACTATAAGATTGCGTACGAGTATCATAGGAGTTGTACTTAATTGTGAGTGTTGAGTGGGCTTGTGACAAACGAACTGGTGGATTGTAATTGTGTGTGCTACTTAATTCTATGTAATCGGCAAGTTTTCCAACTATAATTCCAAGGAAATAAAGAACATTTTGAGTTTGTTCAATTGGTCTTTTAATTTCACGAACCCACAAAGTCACACTATAATAATATTTACATCACTAATTAATAGGCGAGTTTATTACACTTACTACTTTTTGCTTCGACCGCAATATTTTTCGTTTTTAATGGTTAACTTTCTCAACAAACATCTGACTTAGCAATGGGAAATCCACTTTAATCTTTTCCTGCCATTCTCTTTATGAGCTACTTTGAAATAAAAATCACTTAAATATAACCTTTTATTTTTAAAACCTCTTAGAGATTAGTAGATGACATTTTTGCTATTGCTCCTGAGAAATACATAAATGATGATGGAAAGTAATCGTTCGTCCACAATAGCCTTTTAGAGGCTAAGGTTTTGGATAGATAGAGTCAAAATGAAAAGTTCAGTGCCATGGCCGGGATTTAAACAACAGATCTCACGGTCTCTGTGTGGTCTCTCATAACCTTTGAGCGACCATGGCCAACTTGCCATCATGACAACAAATATGATGGAAATTAATTGTTCTTTCACATTGGCCGTGTGTCGGCTAAAGTATGGAGTCAGACTGAGAAATTCAGTGTCATGGCCGGGATTTGAACCACGGATTGTCTGGTTGCCAGTTAGCCGCTCCAACCCTTGACCTACAATGGCCAACGGCAGCCAAAACAGCCTTGGTTCAAATCCCGGCTCTCTCTTTCCAACATAAATGATGCTTTAAAACGTTTAAATGTACAAGTTAAAGATATAAAATTCACTTCAAAAATTGACGTTAATGTATCTAAAATTATAGATCTCAGTATTAGTACGAAATAACCATAATTGAGCATTTGGAATTCATAGGAATTATATGCATTTTGGTCATTAATAAAATTTGCCTTCCTCGGTAGCGTAGCAGGTAGCGTGTCTGCCTCACGTTCAAGAGCTCCCGAATTCGAATATCAGTCAGGATGAGTTACCTGGATAAGGTCTTTTCCGTGGTTTTCCCCTATCCTTCAAGACAAATGTCGGGTAACTCTAATCTCCATGGACCCTGGATTCATTTCAGCATCATTTCACCCAATTCATCGACCGTCAGATATCACAACGTTGGAGGAAGTAAATTCCCAAAAAGTTAATAAAGTTTTAGTTCATTATCGCATCAATTTAGTATACAATTATTTTATTTGTAGTTCAATAAATATATGCCTAAAAAGGAATTTAGCAGGAATAAAAATGATTAATACTGGTTTAGTTAACTGCTTTAATAAAGCCTTTATACATAGAAAATTTGAAAAATGTAAATATCTGAAAATCTGATTACCATTCTTGGGTTGATAAGCATTTTAAATTTGTTTTAAAGAATTTGTTATAAATTTGGCTGCATTAATCTAGAAAAGGTCAAATTTCTGTTAATAAAAATACAAAAATTTGCATTTATCAAATTAGTTGGTTATATTAGTTAAAATATATGTTTTTATTTTGGGTAATTAGATAAAATAGTCATTTCTTTCACACAAGCCGCTTATACACTAAGGCTTTCAAGTCAAAATGAAAAATGCAGTGCACGGATCTCCCGGTCTCTGTCTGGTCTCTCTTAACTATTGAGCTACCATGACAGATATGGCGCCATTACAACATAAATGATGCTTTAAAACTTCTAATTTAGCAGATAATGCTATAAAATCAATTCAAAATTTAAAGTGAGTGTAACCTAATTTCTAGATATGAATGTTAAAACGAAATAACTATAAACTTAGCTTTGTTGTTCGTAGAAAATATATTCATAGTGGTCACTAAAACAAATTTACTACACTGTCACATAAAGTTTAAATTCAATAGCTTGATTTATAGGTTAATAAACATAGCCCTAAAAAGGGGAAAATATTATACAATGAAAGACTTGTTTAATGCAGGCATAGCTAGAGTTTTATAAAGATTTTGTACATAAAAAGATTTAAAAAATACAAATATCAAAATATCTAAATGATATTTCTCGCCTTATTAAAAAGTGAAGATAATTACAAGTGTAAAAATTTTTTTACTATTATTGGGGTACTAAGCATTCTTAAAAGTTTTTAAATATCTTTTTGTAAATTTGGTATCTAAAAATTTTAACATTAAAACCTTTCTGCGTGTCTCTAGAACAAATAAAAATTGCTATCATAGAAAATTTGGCATTTATCAAATTATTTGGTTAGATTGAAGCCAGGTAATTTTAGAAGGAGCAAACATAGCATTTTGACTTGATCGAAGGAAGAGTTTTGAAATATTAGTTATATTCAGACTACTATATCGGCCGTGGCAGATCGTTTTGGTTCATTTAACCATGGAATAAATCTATAAGTTACAATTTCAAAGCAGTGTAATGCTTCAGTAGACTTAATAATATAAGAAAAAATATTTATTTTAGGAAGTAGAAATCGCATAACTAATGAATTTTGAAATACCACCAATCGATTCGATCTTTACGTGTGTTTCATTTTCAGAGTTTGTTAATACATATGAGAATATTACAATCTCTAACAACCATAAGTATGGCAATGAAGGAAATGACTGAAGAAGTAAAGAATATTTGCGATACTGCTTTTTTAATTCTGCGGAAATTTTCTTCATTTTTTTAAATAAGTTAATTTTCTGAAAAAGAAATATATTTTATGTAGTATTTGTTGCTTTCGTGATTATAGCCTGAATTTCTTATGTATTAAGTGTATAACTAACTGACAGATAGAGCCCTGAGTGGGTCATTGATACCAGCGCACAATAGAAAAGTACTGAGGTCACTTAAGTGAAAACAAACTAGACATATACTAAGATGTAGTTGGACTATATGGTGAACACTTGCATTTTGTCCATTTGTAAAGTTTTAATATCTTTGTTCCTTAAATTTGCTATTCTCGTAATGAATGATCCCAAAACATCCATTGATTATTTTATTTATATGGATATAGCAACTTACGTTTTTGTCATTTAGGACCCCTAAAAGTTTTGTTTTCTAATTATTAGGATCTCTTATTTTGAATAGATGTCTATGTAATATTCTGTTGTGTATTGGTATATGAAAATTTAGTGTAGTTTTTAGAGATTATCGAATGTTGGATGATACCTGCATAACTTAAAGAGAAGTAGTATTTCAATTAGACACAGAAAATACGTGATGCTGTCCAATTTGCTGAAAATGCTAAGTTTTGTTTTGTTGCCAGCTGCCGCTTCAGGGATCATTTTAGAGATACTAAGGAGGTGCACAAGAAACGTCAAGAGCTCGACGAATTGACCTCTAGAACTATTGAGTATCTACCGGTACTCAAAAATGTTGAAGAACAATAACATTAACAAGCTTGGTAAGATGTCTTGTATAATCTTTCAACGCTTAAACTTAACGTATAAATATTTAAATATACTTCTTAAATTATAAACAAATACTATTCCACTTATAATGTTGCAAGTAATCTTAAGTTTTTTCCCTACTAGGTTCTTACAAACAGGGATGAACATTTTACAATTGTTTGATATTGAACACTGTCTACAGTTGGCTTTAAGGTTACAATATGCTAACCCTCTTCATGCGTAATGAAGGAAACGACACTAGACATGTTAAATTTAAGGTATCCTACCAGTGTTTGGCTACATGTATACACTGTCGTTTCCATATTATCAAGTAATGGTAGTACTTATCTCAAGAATTATTATAGCTACATAGAATAAAACTATTAAACATGATAGCATATTACAAAGAAAGGGAACAATGGGAAATTTTTGTGACAAGCTTTCCATGCTCTTTGTTCAATTACCCAAAACATGACCCTGTAAAATAGAAATGAGTGAAAATTAGCATAACGCGGTGCCTTCAACGACTAAAATCTAACTTTCCCTAGTATAGTTCTTATTGCAAAATATGTTTTGTTCAGCTTTTATACTGAGAAATCAATGTGTGAATCACATGTCGAATGCTCGTCTCCATGTTTTCCGAGGAATTTTGTGGAACATGAGAAATATGCACTGTGTAGTTGTCAAGTTTTTAGTTTTTGCTTTACGAAATATTATTGTAAAAGTTTTATCCTCATTCACTATAAGTTTCAAGCCTTCCCAGATGCTGGATGAAAGTGCCAGTTATGTACATAGAGGTAGACAGAAAAACGCAATTCTGTTGCAGGGATTTGAACAACGTGTCTCCCGATCTCTGTGCGGTTGCCCTAAACCCCTGAGCTACTATGGTCCACGTGCTGACAGGACATTAAATTCTCCAATTGACTCGTATGGGTATTATTAGTCCCGGATAAATCAACTGGATTAACGGTAATCCTGCCGCTAGGTGGCGCTAATGTTGCGGTAATTCGCCATATTCCGTGTATTAAAGCGGATTAAGGGCGTCTGCGGTAAATATAAAAAAAGGTTAGCGACAGGTGCAATGTATTCTTGTCGGGAGTTGGGAAGAAAATAGATGAGGGACCTTTAAGGAATTGGTAAACATGGCGTGAGCAAGTGATGTGTCGCGATTTCATTGCATAAAATAAGACGAGATGGGATTGGAGGTTAGGATTAAACAATGCGGCAGATTGGAGGAAATAAAGTGCGTGGCGTATGGATGAAAAATGAGGAACGAATGGGAGAGAAAGGGGAGCAAACAGTATAAAATGGGAGAAATGTGTGTAAAATAAAAGAGATGCGACTCCACTCTTCGAGTAGGATTCGTCGCACGTGGACTGTACAACTCGTGTGGTCGATCAACTCGTGGACTCCTCGCACGTGGGCCTCTCACACACGTGGACTGTACAACTCGTGGGTTGGACGCCTTCATCTCACAGCACAGCAGAGCCTGCCCAACAGTGCCTTCTTCTGCAGGCGCAGCAGCATCTGCCTTCATCCAGCCAGCAGTGCCTTCATCTGCACTGGCAAGCAGAAGCAGCCCAGCCAATCCTCTCCTGGCAGACCTTGAGTTAGCTCGGCGAGCTACTCCCTCGGCAGCAACTCCGAACCCAGAGGCCAGAGCAAAACAGTACTTGGGACCGACAGACGGACTGACGAAACTGCAGGCCCACAAGATCAAAGCCAAAGTTCCCGACTTATGTTGGGACCCGGGGTCCACCCCAATAGGCGCGTTGAAAGGCGTTCGACACTCTGTGGGGTGCCGGATGGCACCTGCAAATGTCTTAGACATGCCAAGTACCAGCCGCCAGGTAAGATCTGACGAAATGAGCTATAGAAACTCTGCATCCTCATCCTCTTCCGGCCCACGGGTAAATCTCATGAAGTCGAAGGCCCAGGCGCAGAAAAAACAGAAGAAGGCCTCCCGCCTTCTTAACCAGGGGACAGCTGTCCCGATCTCCCCTGTCCCCAAACCAGGGAGCTCCAATTCCGCCATCCCCCTCCAGAGCGTCTCAACTCCCCTAACGGAGAGCAACTAAGACGCCGAAGGATTTGTTACCGCGCAGGGAAGGCGCAAAAGACCCTCCGGTTTGAAGCCGGAGGCTGCTGCTCCCAGCAAACCTGCAGTGCACGCGGATGCCAGGAGCCCCCGCACACAAAAGGCGGCCAGAATCCCGCCAATTGTGTCGGGCCTCTTCCCCAACCATATAAAGGTCATGAGGGAAATGAGGGCCAAGCTCCAGGCTGACTTCCAGGCCACCCGTTTTCCAAGCCGGTGGTCATAAAGACAAAGACCCCGGAGGACCATGAAGCCACCATGGAGGTGCTGCGCGAGGCCGGGATTGAATTCCACACGTTCTCGCTGCAGCGACCAAACCTGGTGCGCAGAGTCATCCGTGGTCTTTGCTCTGACAACGACCCGGAGGACATTAAGGTAGGCCTGGCCGAAGAACACGGCATTGAGCCGTGTATCGTGGTGCAGCTGACAAGATCAATCCGCGAGGAAGGTAAGGAGCCAGTAAGGACCCCCGTGCCACTATTCCTAGTAATAGTGGAGAAGGAGGGAGGTGGTCTCCCCAAAATCGACGAGTTGTCCCACCTCTATAACACGAAGTTGAGAATGGAACCGTACCATGGCAGAGAGGAACCAGCACAATGTTACATATGTTTGGGCTTCCACCACTCCAGCCATGCGTGCGAGAGGAGGACAGCTTACGTACAATGTGCAGGCCAACACCATGTAAAACAATGCCCGAGCCCCAGAGAGGACAAAATGTGTGCCAATTGCTGAGAAGCCCACATAGGCATCTACGGCGGTTGTCCCGCTAGACTGCGTACAGTGCAGGCACGGCAGGGCAGAAACACAACTAGGGGGCCAGCACAAGTTCGGCCTGGACTCAGTTTTGCCCAGGCGCTGCCCAAGCAGGAACAGGTGCTTCAGCAACCCGAGGCAGGTCAGACTCCGGCAGCGACCCAGCTAGAAAACTCTGGAGCTACAGCCACACAAGCACCAGCTGCATCTGCAGCAAAACCGCAGCGGCCTCCTCGTCAGCAGAAGGCCACCGCAGCCTGGCGGGAGCAACCGTCGGCAACTGCGTCAGCAACGGCCGGGCCGCCCCAAAATCTGAGGGGAAACAGAGCGGCCCTGCCGCCACTGTTCTCCCCCTTCTTCCAGTTCCAGCCACAGTGGCTGCAGCAGTCAATGAGGGAGAGGCACCCCTCCCTACGACAGCTACGCCGGTTTTGGACACTGGTGTCTCAAACGAGGACCTGCCGGAGTTCAATGAACTTTCTGCCTGGTTCGCCAATCTAATTCATCGCTCCCTCACCATTCTAAGCCGCTGCAATGAGAAACTGACAGATCCCCGCATCCCGGCTATGCAAAAACACGGCATTTTGCAACAGATTGCAAGGCTCCTCTTCCCTGACTCCAGCTGTTAAATGGCGGTGAGAAGAACTCAGCGCACATTGAGAGCCGCTTTCTGGAACGCAAACGGAGTCCGGGAACTGAGACCGGGCATCTTGGGGATTTTAAGTGACCACGGGATTGACCTCCTTATGGTATGCGAAACGCACCTGCATGCTGGTGTATAATTTAACCTGCCAAGTTACGCCGTCCACCGAGACGATAGAGTCGGCTGGCGGGGCGGCGGTACAGCTATATTTATCAAAAACTACATCACCCATAATCCCATTACCATCCCTCCGCTTCAACACTTGGACGCGACCGCCATAAGGCTCTCCTTGGGCGGTTCAGACCCAGTGCTTGTGGCGGTGTATGACCCGCCCAACCATCCCTTCTATGAAGCGGATTAGAGGGCACTCCTCAACCTAGACCACCGAGTGTGCAAAGCTGGGGACTTCAATGCCAAACACCCAGGATGGAACAGCCGCATCCAGAATGACAGGGGAAGGATCATCTACCGCCTCATCAGCGGAGACCCAAGCCTTCAGGCGCATGGCCCGCGGGTTCCAACGCACTTCCAGCCTGGTGGCTGGTGGCTTTAGATTCTGACCACAAACCCGTTGTGATCAATTCAGACGTTAGAATCGCAGCTCTGGCAACGCCTGACTGGGTGGATGAAGTCGACTGGGATGCCGCCATCCTTGACATACAAAACTCCATGGAAGCCCGCCCTCGAATCAGCTCTGTGGAGTCACTCGAGGCGGCAGGCAAGGAGTTCTCCACATCCATCCCCAAGGCGGTCCGTGCTCACACACACCGCATTCCAATTGACACGCCAAACCCACAGATATCCCGGGACCCATCAAACAACTTATAAGGACTAAAACACCATAAGAAAGCTGTAGCAGAGGTTTCTTCATTCCAGGATAGGAGAAGTACACAAGAGGTTCAAATCCCTGGCAAGACGACTACTAAGAGCACACCGCAAAGAGACCTGGGAAAACATGTTAAGAGAAACAAATCTCCAGGAGAGAAAACCGTGGCGAATAGTCCGTAGCCTGCGGAAACAGGCTCACCAGCATCCCCTACATAGCCCTAGAGGTCATTGTCAATGAGTCGAAAGAAAAAGCAGATGCGCTAGCATTTGGAGGCCCAGTTCCAGCCCAGGATTGAGCCAATGGACGACGACCATGTTGACCTCGTGGAACGAGAGGTGGAGGACTTCCTGGAAGCTCCGGCCCCAGACCACGAGGAGTTCCATATTCCCATAGTTACCCCTAGAGGTTTAGCAACCACGCTTAACTCTCTAAGAACCAACAAAGCCCCTGGGCATGACCGTGTCACAGCGGCAATGCTGAAGCACATTCCACGCAAAGCTGTGATTAACTACACCTGGATTTACAACGCATGCCTGTTCATGCGCCACTTTCGCGCCACTTTCCAGCTGTCTAAAAGGAGGTGCGCGTGGTGTGCGTTTTAAAACCAGGGAAAAATCCGGTCTTCCCGTCCAGTTACCGCTCCATCAGCTTTCTACCAGTTTTGTCGAAGGTATTCGAAAACCTGCTCCTCTCCCGGCTTTTTCCTCATCTAGAGGAAAGGGGCCTAATCCCGGAACACCAGTTTGGCTTCCGTTCTGGCCACTGCACGACAGAGCAGCTACTGCGGGTTGCCGAGAAGGCCTCCCTGGGAATCCAGGAAAGGTCTTAAACGGTAGCAGTGCTGTTCGACGTGGAGAAGGCATTCGCCACAACCTGGCACGAGGGTCTCATTTACAAGCTCCTAGAGCATCAGATCCCTCCTCCATATATTTCCTTGGTAGCCGGTTTCCTCGGAAACCGAAGTTTCCGAGTAATGGTGGAGGGGGCGCTGTCCACAGAGCGGCCCATTGGCGCTGGAGTACCGGAAGGCGCTCTTTGCATCTTACATGGCCGACATTCCAACGCACCACAACGCCCAAACCTGTCAGTATGCGGACGATCTCATAGTCTTCGCAGTCAATAGGAATACACGGTACAGCTTCCTGCAAATCCAAACCTAGCTCCAGGCCATTGGCGAATGGAGCGCAAAATGGCGAATGCCAATTAAGCCGGAGAAGAGCTCTGCTATTCTCCTGGCGAAAACCAGAGTCAACCGGTTGCACAAGAACTTCGTTCTACGGTGCCGTCGAATCCCATGGGTGCAAACGGCGAAGTATATCGGAGTGACGCTGGACCGTTAGCTAACTTACGTTCCGCACGTCAAGGGCAATGGCCAGCTGGGGCATGTCTCACTCCGGAGCCTATACCCTATTTTCAGATCTACCATGCCGGTCCGACTCAAACTCCAGCTGTATCGGGCGATCATTCCGCCTATGATTCTGTACGGCTGTGAGATCTGGGGAACAATGGCTAATACCACCTTCGTCAGGCTGCAGACGCTGCAGAACAAGGCACTCCGCATCATTAACGATACAGGCTGGAGATTCCCGGCTCATATCCTACATGAGTACTCCCAGATCCCGTACATTGTCGATGTTATTCGCGAGAGGGCACGATCAATGTACCACAAAATCCATATTCACCCCAACCCTTTAGTGAACTCCCTGGGAAGGTATGACCCGAGAGATCAAAGACGCTTGCCGTCCTTCAGACTGCCGAGAGACGTATCGGGACCTACTGGGCAACCCAAGGAAAACCCCAGATATCTTTGGGACCAATTTTTACGCCAATGGACCAAGCGCTATACAACCCGTAGCCAAAACGTAACAAAAAAATTAAATCGTGTCTCCCAGAACGGGGGAACTATTAAGTGCAGCTGCCCACGACAAAAGCGGCAACCCATTCCCAATTTCCAATACTTTGAAACACCCCAGCAGAACATGGAACTACTGGCTCATTTCGCAGGTTAAGCCGCAAAGCGGCTAGGTACTGCGGCATAAGACACCCGGACGGTGAAAGAGAAAAATAGCCCCGCCCGACTAGTACTACCTCTGGACCTCTGGAGAATAAAGGAATTGCAAGAATGGTTGCGATAACCATAGCGTTGCTGACGGTAGGGTTAGATAGCGCAAAGAAGAATTGCGTTTGTTTTCGGTGGTGCGGGTTCCAGTTGAATGACAAAACGGGCCATTTGAAAAATATGACAGGATGTGAAAAGGATTAAGAGTTGATGCCTAATTGCACGTGTGTGTACCGAAAGGGAAGTGGGTGTAGGTTTGGTTCTGGTTTTAGTCTTTTGGGGACGCTGAAGATAGTTTACAACTGTTTAAAGCCGATGACGAGATTTCAGAAGGTTAGGGGTGTTCAGGAATGATGTATGGTAGCGTAAAGATGCGGCAAGTTGAATGTCTGGAGGTGTATGTGGTAAATGAAAGTTGTGGTTGCGAGAAAGGAACGAGGAGGGAAGTTGGGTGCAAGTGTTATATAAACCGGTGAGAATGGACGCTGGCGACAATAGTTCCCTTCTTGTGGATATGGTCGATTGTAGTTTGTTGGCGGAGACGACGGATTTACCGGAGAGTTTGCAACTAGAATGGAAATTGTCCCCAGAGGAAAGTGAGCTTTTAGTAGCGTATAGCATGGTAAATGAGATGAATTCCTACTTCTTCGAAAATTAGGGATACATATTTGGCGAATGTGGTAACGGAGAGTGGCATATAAACTGAGGTGGCAGGAGAGTAAGCGGGAGAGTATACTAAGTGCAAGATGGACTGCGGAAGGGAATTTGAAAATAAGTTCGGAATGAGAAGAAAATGTCGTGTCAGCGTGGAGGGCGTCGGTGAACAGCATTAGAAAAGCTGCTTCGGAAGAGGTGTGATGAGAAAGAAATGGAGTGAAACAGAAGAGGAGGAAAGAGTGCGATAGAGGGTGCAGGGAAGAAAGAAGAGACATAGATGCAGCAAAAAGGCAAAGAAATAACGCTTACAAAGAGCTACACGAATACAGGAGATAATGGAAAATATGGAGAAGGAATTGGAGGATAAAAAGCATAAGGTAACGAAGCGTCAGAAATTGGTGAATACAAAACAAGAAAATGTAGCCAAGCTGCACGATAATTTTTAAGCGTTAAAGCAGATGATATTAAACGTGGGAAGCGCATGTTCGCGTGGACCAGATGAATTTCATAATTATGAATAAAATTATGACGAAGATGCAATTCCCAAAGAGGGAGGTGAGGAATCTGACGGAGTGGAGCTAGATTTGCCGGAATAGGGGACGAAGTGAAAGGCGAAAGCAGGTGAAAAGCAAATAAATCTAAATATTGTGACTTTGTGGGTTCGTGAACTTAAAAGTCCGACTGCACAAGCTCAAAATGTTCTTTATTTCCACCGAATTACAGTTGTAACACTTGCCGATTACATAGAATTACTTAGCGCACAAAATTATAATCCACCAGTTCGTCCGTCACAGGTCCATTGCACGCTCACAGTTACGTACAACTCCTCTGATACACGTACACCGTTTTCCAGTCCATCCACTCACTCGGCGCCCCTCACGGCTGCTCGCCAAGAACTGAATTGACTCGCCAACTGCAGCCCCTTTTAATAGGAATATCGCTGTTTCTGGAAGTCTCGCGTTTCAGTGAATCACCCCAAAGGTTCCATAAGGCAGGGGGAGGGGAAAGACACGGTCAGTGCAGTTTTTCCAACCATCCCTTCGTTAGCGCTATAAGACAAATGGGTAGGAGCGAGCGAATGCCTCCCGGCTCCCACCCAGTCGCCAGTTGGTCGCGCCTCCCTATAATTGACTTATTCCTCTTCACCACCAGATACGGTCATTACCATGGCTGCTGGGCTTCGGGAAGTGTCCTTTGGTCCGGGTAGGACGGTACAACCTCACCAGGTCACCTTGCTGGAACCCTTGGCTTTTGGCTTGCCTGTCGTATTGGGCCCTATTGCCGTCGCTCGCCTTCTGGATGTTCTGGCGGGCCTTCTCGTACATGTCGTGGAAGTGGTCCACCAGGTTCTCCACATACTCAGTCGCTGGCTGTTTCGCCTCCGGAGGGCTTCCAAAAGCCAGGTTACAAGGGAGGCGTAACTCTTTGGCCGAACATTAAGCTGGCTGGTGTCGTCCCAGTTGTGTCGTGTGTAGACGAGCGGTAGGCCAGCCAGAACAGTGGGACCTTAATATCGCAGTCTCGCTGATGGCTGGCCACGATCTTCCTCGGATGTTCCTCTAAAGGTCTTGATATACCATTCAACCATGCCATCCGACTAGGAATGTAACTTGTTAAAACCAAGGCTTTCTAGTGCCTCCTTCATCAGGTTGGTCTCAAAATTGGTACCTTGGTAGCTGTGGAGCTCCAACGCCACCCCAAATCCTCAGAGCACTTGCTCCACGAGGCTGTCTGTGATTGTCTTTCCGTCTATGTTCGGGATAGCATACACGTCCGGCCACTTAGTGAAATAGTCCACGACCACCATCAGGCATTTGTTGCCTCTGTCGGATACTAGGAGCGGTCCAGCAATGTCAAAGGTGATCCGTTTGAATGCCGCTCCGTCGTTGTACTGTTGAATGCCACCGAAGCTCCTAGTCTGGGGGCCGCGACTCGCCGCGCAATCGCGACATTGCCGGGACCATCTCTCAGCGTCTGCTCGGAGCCTCAGCCAGTAGTAGCGCTGCTGTATTTTGTCAATCGTTCGGTTCGCTCCAAGGTGTGCTCCTGATGAACCGGCGTGCACTTCCTCCAAGACTTCCAGGACCTTACTCCAGGGAAGTACCAAAAGATCTCACTGCGTCTTCCCATCGGGTGATCCCCATACTCGGAACAGCACGCCCTCTCAAGTCTTCAGAGAGTCCCATTGGCACAGTACGACTTGTAGGTGGCGCTCTTCCTGCGATGCCCTCCCAGATTGGTCTCGTCCCTATCTCCACTACCCACAAAAGTGGCCCCAAGTCTGCGTCCGCCAGCTGCTCCCTCCTTAAACCTGCCCTATCCCAGCCGTCCGCAGGCCCTGCCGTGGCTACTCGGACAGCCGCGGCACGCTCCTTCTCTTCCACTCTTGTGCAATTGTGTACTCTTCTGGTCAGGATTTTCGGGAAATGGCCTCAGCGTTACCGTGGCTTTCTCCTCTACGATGTTCCAAGGTGAAATCGCACTCCTGCAGCCTCTACCCAACGTGCCTTCTGGCCTTCCTGGTTCCTAAAGCTCAGTAGCCAGTTAAGGGGCGGAATGTTCAGTCCTCATGTGGAATGGCTGACCGTACAGGTACTTGTAAAAGTGCTCCATGGTCTTTAATACTGCCAGTAACTCTTGTCGGGTGCCCAGTAATTCCTCTCTGCCTTGGATAGCGTCTTGCTGTAGTAGGCTATTACCGGCTCATGGCCGTTCTGGACCTGCAATACAGCACCTCAAATGGAATGTTCGCTGGCGTCGGTTTCCACTATGAAGGCGCCAACCGGCTGTAGGAAACCCAAAATTGGAGCACTGAACCGGGTCTTCTTCTGGTGCTGGCCAGCACCTTCGGCGTCCTCCGTCCAAAAATAAGGCCGGTGTTCCTCTGTCAGGTGGGTGAGGTGTTTGGCGATGTTAGAGAACCCCTTTATGAAGCGTAGGTAATAACTGCACAGCCCCAGGGAACTGCGCAACTATTTCTTAACCTTTGGGCGAGGCCAATCTCTCACTTCCTGCGTCTTCTCCGGGTCTGTGGCCACTCCGGTTGCAGAGACTATGTGGCCCAAGTAGTTGACTTCCTTCCGGAAGAGCTGGCACTTCTTCGAATTCTACTTCAATTTGGTCGCCTGCAGTCGCTGTAGCACTTTACTCAGATTCCTTAGATGGTCTTCAAAGTTCCACCGACGATGATGATGTCGTCCAGGAATAGCAGGCAGGCGTCGTAAGTCAGTTCTCTCATCACTGACTCCATGAGGATTTGGAAGGTAGATGGTGCCCTGCAGAGGCCAAAGGGAAGAACTGTGAACTGCCAGAGCCCTTAGCCTGCCGAAAATGCAGTCTTCTCCTTGTCTCTTGGATCTAGAGCTACCTGTCAGTAGCCCGACTTCATGTCCAGGGTCAAGAACCACTGTGCAGCAGCTAGCGAGTCCCGGGTGTCGTCAATCCGGGGTAAGGGGAAACCTAGCAGAAGCGTAGCTCGCCGTTCTTCTTTGTTACCAAGATTACATGGGAAAACCAAGGGCTGTCAGACTCTACAACCACTCCCCTGGATCTCATGTCTGCCGGCATGTCTCGTACCACCCCTTGCTTCGCTAGCAGTACGCGTCTAGGTGTTTGCCGAATAGGCCGGGCGTTCCCGGTGTCGATGCGGTGAAGCACTTTGTCCGTGCGGCCCTAGTCACTGTCGCCTGGGCTGAGGACGCGCTGGTCTCACCTCCGCAGTTTTGGATCTGTCTCCAGCTGTTCTGCGGAACAGGTGGACGGACGCACTCTACAGTAAGCCTTCTAGCCGGGACTCCAGGTGTTGCATCGGCACCAGCTCCTGTGTTTTACCGATTGCTGTTACGCTTACCACGGGCTCGCACGTTCCCAACTCCGTCCCGGTCTGGAGGTTGCGATCGGTGTCCCACTTGCACCTTCTCTCGGCACGGCAACAATGCCCCGGCTACACATAGTCCGTTTTCAGGCGTCTTCTGATCCAGCATCATGTTACTGGTTCTCTGGCCTCCCAGTCGCGCCGTCACCAGCACCTCGCTCCTCGCGGAGACAACCACGTCTTCGTTCAAGATGACCCTGCAAATTCCAAGGCGCTCTTTGGTTTCACGGAGTATAACATCTTCTCCTTTGAGCCGCAGGAGCTTCCTGTCGACGTCGACAGTAGCCTCGTGGCTCCTGAGGGCATCAAATCCCAGTATCCCCTCCTTAGCCACCTTCACGACGAACACCCAAAGACGTACGGCATTCCTGCCCAAGGTCAGCTCCAGCAGGGCCTCCATCTCCAAAGGCAAGGTGTCGCCCTATGCCGTGACAAGCTGTTGTGGTCGGCTCTGTTTCCTTGTCGGCAAACAAGGAGCCGACGTTCCCCTCTCCACTACGGACCTTACTCGTTTTCCGGCTGCTCTTCCTGGTGTGGGCCGTCTCTCTCCAGGTGTGCGGGCTGTCCACAACTGCAACACAGACCACTATGTCTCCGCCATCATCCATCGGCTAGTCTTCTGTCTCCGGCGTAGCGGTCACTACTTGTTCTCGACGTCAGGATAGCTGGTACCCTGGCCGCATTCGTCCTTAATGCTGCCGTTAGAGCCACATGGGTGGTTTTATAATCGCCGAGCTTTTGGCGCTGACAAATCTCCTTGTCTCGCAGCCCTAAAATTAATATGTAGGCAGCTTCCCGGGTTACGAACTCTGGTGGGAATTCGACCAGGGCCTTGCTATCCAGTTGTTCAACTGCCAGGGTGAACTCCTGCAGCATCTACCCTGGCTGCTGTGACTTTACATTTAGCTGGCTGCGGTGCGCTGCGGCTAAGCGGTGGTTTCCAAACCGATTTTCCATATCCTTCCAGTTGTCTTTGGGCGCCCCGTTATCTGCATTGCGTTCAGGACTTCCGCGGCCTGACCCTGGAGGCTGGCTATTAACTGTGTCGCCTCTTCCTCTGGTGACCATTTGTTGTGCTTGGCCACTGCCTCGAATTGGCGGCGGAAGACTTAGGAAGTTGTCGCGTTGTAGTGTTTAGGAGGTTTGACGCACGCAGATGTTGTGTCGCGTCCGGACGCGTCGATCTTTAAATCCTTTAACCTCTTGCCTCCAACATGGCGTTCAGGGACTTCACGCTGCTGTCGGCCTTTCGTTCCAGGTTGATTACGCGGTTGGTAAGGTCTTCGACGTCTTCCGCAATGGCGTTCAGGGACTTGGCGTACCTGTCGGCCATTTCCTCTAGGTCATTGAAGCGGTTCGTGAGGTCCTCTACGAGCTCGTCCACATGGCCCTTCAGCTTGCTCATTTCCGTCACGTCAGCCCTTACGCCGGCCAACTATTCTTCAGATTCAGTGGCGAGAGCCGCGTTCGCCACCTTCATTTCCGTGGTCAGTCGGCCATCTTGCGGTCCTTTTCGTGGCCAAGTTTTTGTTTGCAGCTTCCGTCTTCGCAGTGCGGTTGTCATTCGTCATCTTTATTTCCTTCAGGTCGGCGGTGAAGTTGTCGTTAGCCATCTTAATTTGTTAAAGTTCCGCGGCCAGGTTATTATTTGCCGTCTCCGTCTTCGTTGTTAGTTCGCTCATTTTTGCCGCCAAGTTGTTTTTTGCCGTCTCCAACGTATCTAAAGTCTGTGCCAATGCAGCCTTCATCGCTGTAATATCCCACTTCTTACCTCAGTTGTGACTTTGTGGGCTCGTGAAATTAAAAGTCCAGTTGTACAAACTCAAAATGTTCTTTATTTCCACCGAATTACAGTTGTAACACTTGCCGATTACATAGAATTACTTAGCGCACACAATTACAATCCACCAGTTCGTCAGTCACAGGTCCAATGCACGCCCACATTTACGTACAGATCCTCTGATACACGTACGCCGTTTTCCAGTCCTTCCACTCACTCGGCGCCCCTCACTGCTGCTCGCCAAGAACTGAACTGACTTGCCAACTACAGCCTCTTTTTATAGGATTATCGCTGTGTCTGAAAGTCTCGCGTTTCGCTGAAAGATCCCGAAGGTTCCATAAGGCAGGGGGAGGGGAAAGGGAGGGCCAGTGTGGTTTTTCCAACCATCCCTTCTTTAGCGCTATAAGAGAAATGGGTAGGCGTGGGCGAATGCCTCCCGGCCCTCATCCAGTCCCCAGTTGGTCGCGCCTTCCGATAATTGGGTGACAATATACAATAATATAGCAACTTTTGCTTGTCTTTAGGACTGGTGAAGCTGTAGAGCTTATGTTTTTATTGTTTCTAAATAGCACTAGGATAAATGAATCTTCAATTTATTTATTTTTTTTTTGATACTTTATCTTTGTTTGGGGACAGCTAAGAGCAATACTGAAATGGAAGGAATCCGGCCAAGGGAAAATGAATAATAATAATTAAACATCAACACAATATAAAAATAAAAAGCTTTTAAGCGGAAATTATATAGAAATGGAAACTGAAAGTGCAAATGTAACATTATTAATATTTATGTGAATTTAAACAAAATACATAATTTCATACTCACCAACAGGCAGAACACTTTAGCGTATATGCTCCACGGAAATTAAATTAAAATGAACATTGTAAGTGCAAATTGTTACATGATAAAGGTGTTTCGAATATAGGAAACCTACATGAATATATACACACCCATTCACCTAGCATTGTAGCGTATATATCCTTCAGAGCGTCGATACGTACACGAAATCACAATCAAGTGCGTGTAAATTATATCAATATTGCTTATGGAACATACACGGCGTGTGTACTGTTGGCGAGTACCGAAACTTTCTGTTGGACGGTTTATGTCATACCGTGTACACTTTGAATAATATTATATAAGATTGTAATGCCTTCTGATCATATCTCGCTGCCTGCAGGCCTTGCAGAGACCAGAGGATTGTTGGCAGCAAGACATCTTTTTATTTTGTAACCTGAACGTATGAAAGTGATCACATATATAGCAAACTCAAATCGCTTCGCAAGTCACTTGGTGCAATATTATTCTTTATTTCAAAAGAACATTTGCAAATATTAATGGAACACTTATTTTAATACTGCACATTATCTTAATGGCACCTGCACAGGATGTGACGGATATGGCTGAATGGGTTAGGGAGCCCATTTAGAGAGAAAATGCGCAGTGACTGACAATATAGACACCTCGGCTGCGGAACGACCGGAGAAACATTAAATTGAATTTCAAGGAGGTGTCAAAGCAAATCATCATAAATTTTTCTACAAGAGGTAAATGGTTTCCACTCACAACAACAATAACAGTTTTGGCTGAGCCATTTAAACTTTCAATCAGAACACGCTTTTCGTGTTCCATGAACTACTGAATGGAAAAACAACAAAGCAGTGGATACCGCACAATAAGAAGAGTTGAAAATGAGTGTAATATGTTCAAGGAGCTGTACCTGTACAAAATTAACAAACAGGAACTTAAATCTTATAAGAATGATATGCTGGTATTCATTATGTTCAAAAATGCATAATATAAGGTACCCACCAGAAAATTTCAATTGGAACTGAAACAACTGCACTTACAACATACCACTAGAAGAGTATTTAACAAACGCCAAATATAAGAAAATAGAACACCACTGTTTATGTGCTGCATAAAAACATGAAAATGTTTCCTTAGAGAAGCACTAAAAGCACTGTTGTAGAATTGAAATTATGAGGATCTACGTTGTTTCTTTCGGAGAGGATGAGGCGTTAGGGCAGCGTTCCTTTTGTTGCCTTACCAGCCAACCGCTGCCGTGCCTCGCTGATGAAGGAGTGGCAGGTCAGTTATTTTTTCTTCATTCTGTTCGTCCAACTCTGGAATATCGGCAGGCGCCGCATTTCAACCGTTATCAACGCACCCAGCAGACGCACACCTACCGTCGCTGTGTTGGAGCAGAATCTTATTAGCAGCCCACCGTGGAAATATATTTCTCCATACTGCAAGGTTTATGGAATGCTGCAGGAGAGCACGACAGAACTTGCACTATCGGTGCAGGAGAAATATTGCTATGCTGGAGGTTGAACAGAGGAGGGGTATGCATTTGTTTCTGAGGGGAAATAATCTTGAATCCTTGGGAAGGAAAGGAAGAAGCAGAGGATAAGGTGTATATGGGTAGGGGAGGCGAAGAAGGGAATGAGGATAAAAAGCTGAAGTTAGATATGGTCAAGGAACACTCGCTGAGATGTGCCAGGAATGTTTGGCAGAGGTGAAGCAGTGGAAGAAATTGGAGCAGGGGTTATATGGGGCTGATGATTGATAGAGATTGAAACACTGGAAGGAGAATAGGGTGGAGACGGTTCTTGTGGAATCCACGGAAAAGGCGGCGTAGCTCCTGCATACAAGGCGTTCACAAAGTGACTGGAGAATTGTCCACTGTCGATGCTGGTCAAGGAACGCAAGGAGACGTAAACGTTCTGCAACAAAGCCCTTCTGCTGTCCTTGTTCGATGACTCCTGTACCCAGGATTGCTGCGGCTGGAGATGATGATGGACAGCGGGGGAAACCTCCTGAACTGAAGAAGAATCGTTCCAGCGGGCCTTGATATAATTTAGCAGCGTATTGTAAATCACTGGCACTGAAGATGTAGAATCGCCCCAGTTGTTTTGCTCTTGGGGGAGCTGGCCGATGGTGCTCAGAAATGCTGGCATAGGTGCCTGCTCTGCTGGTGCCGAGGCTAACGAAAGCGACAGGCTATGGTGAGTTTCAATCAGCCGATAACAGCAGTCCTATCCTGTGCAGTATAGGCATGGGGCTGTATGTCGTTCGTGTGGTCTGTGTGATGTTACGTTCGTTTTACTTTGTTAACTAGTGAAATGAATAATATTTAGTACTTCAGGTTAGTGAAAAAGTGTTATATTATCATGTAGTTAACACATATTCCAGTTTGTTCGTAAATTTAATGTATTTAGTAGTGTTTTCAAGTAGGCTGTATGTTAACCTCCGGGAAAGTTCTAACGGCTTCGATGCCATATTGCATCTTATCGCTTGAATTTAGATTGAAGCATTTCTTTAAGTAAATTCTGCTTATTCTTTTATTGTACGTTTGATATTACGTAGTTCTGTCTTTGTTTAAATGTTAAGAAAAATTATATCAATTATTGAACGAAATAATAACTTCTGTGTTCAACCACATGGTGGATACAAGTTAATGTTCAAATTACTATTTTTCCGTTTTAGGAACTCAGAGTTGTAAAAAATGCCTCGACGTTGTAGTGTCTTTGGGTGTAGACCACGTTATGACACAGAAAGTGAAAAACTACAACATTTTCACTACCAAAAGATGAAAATCTTCGTAAGATCTGGCTAAGGCATATTCCGACGGATTTTTTTTGAAATTAAAAAATTCTTTTGTTTGCATAAATTATTTTGAGGAGACGTTTGTTATAAGAATAGACAGGATTTCTACTTAAAAGGAAGAGTTGATAGAATATGAAAGGAAAATCCCTAAACTCACAGAAAATGCTGTACCAACAATATTTTCTAGTACACCCTCTTACTGTTCTAAAATGGTTCCCAAACTAAAACATCTTGCTGATAAAGAAGACGAAAATTTGGTCCAGTCATTTCGAGAAAGCATGTAGATAGCATTAATTCTTTTGTAGTTATAAGAAAAATCAATTCCAGTAAGACTAAATGGACTGTAATTAAGCATGAGGGAACAATTTATATTTGTTTAATGGGTATAAATAATGGCACAACTTGTGTCATTCCTTTTATAACAGTCAAAGATCATTTAACTGATACTGTTGTTTTGGAGAACTTTTGCATCAATGTTTCTAGTACTAATAATGTGAAAAAATTGATTTCATTAAATGTTTTGGATAGTATTATGACACAAATTTAAAATGGTGGAATATTACCCACAGTTATGGATAAAATAGAATCTGATATCCAGCTACTACAGTCTCTACCAAACCATGATGAGAATGCCCATATGAAGTTTATTGTAGAGCAATTAAATCTGTCACAGACTCCAAAGAATAACAGGCGTTATGGCAACAAATGCATGATTCTCGCTTCCACTCTGTATGTCCATTCATCATCTGCCTACAATATACTAAGAAAATGCAATATGTTGATTTTGCCTCACCCACATACACTGCAGAAACTAATTTCGTTCTATGAATTGTCTTTGGCAAGTAGTTCTTGGCTGGAAAAGAGATTTAAACATTTAAAAAACATGAACACTTAGTATCTCTCATGATGGATGAAATACATATTCAGCCAAAACTGTCATTCAAAGGAGGTGCGATTTATGTCAGTACTGCAACTGATCCTCAGAAATGTGCAAAAACTGCTCAAGTCTTCATGATATCCTCACTACTTTCTAAATATGTTGATGTCGTTTCCATTATAGCAGTTATCAATTTAACAAGTGAACAGGTGAAGATATACATTATAGAAGTTCTGGGTATGTTGGAAAGAATTGGCTTTACAGTTATTAGATTAATTGCAGACAATAATATTGTGAACAGAAAGGCATATCAACTTATGACCCCAAATAAATTTTGCAGCCTAACATTACTCACCCACTAGACTCATCAAGAAGGCCTTTTTTTATATTTGATACCGTCCGCATTTTAAAATTTATCAGAAATAATTGGCAGACCAAAAGAAATGCAAATAAGACCTTATATTTCCCTGATTTCAACCATCACTCCAATATACTTTCAGCTTAATATAGGCACTTAGAGTTGATGTATGAAAAAGAAAAGAAAAACCTAGTTAAGTATGGGCACACACCTTCCACCAAAGTGTTATATCCATCGTCAATTCAGAAGCAGAATATGAGCTTGGCATTGAAAGTTTTCAATGACAATAACTTTGTGGCCTTGAAACATGTCACACAAGATCTTGGTGCTTCGGAAAATATTGATGAGACTGCAAATTTCCTAAATATCATTGTTAACTGGTGGAAAATAGTTAATGTTAAAAGTGTGTTCGAAGGGAAACGATTCAATGATCCATACAGAGAGGCCATTAAAAGCCTAAAAGTTATGCAATTTTAATTTCTAAGTAAAATGTGTCATTGCCTAAAAATTTGGAGGGTTTCTGTTCCATCAGTAAATGCATTAACTCCGCAGACATTTCAGTCCTTGATTACCACGCTGGAATCTTTCCTGGAAATCATTCCATATCTATTTGAGAAATATAACACAGATTACATTTTGCTAAGCAAATTTCAGAAACAACCTGGCGGAGGAAATTGCTATTTTAAAAGCTCTGGAAGAACTCCATAGCATACCAGATATGCCGCATGAAAACAGACAAGTAGGAATATACACTGACAGAAAAGTAATGCTTTCACTACTAAATAACAATACAAACACAGTTTATTAATATAACATATCCACAAACGCTTGGAAGTTTGGATTAAAGCCAATGGAAAATTAATTTTAGCTAGGTGAAGCAATTATAGGTATAGCTGGAAATGAACTAGCAGATAAACTGGCAAAAGAAGCAGCTGAAGACAAATAAAAGGAAATTGTTTACAACAGAATTCCAAAAACCTCAATTAAAACAATGTTAAATGTAATAGGATTACAGATATGGCAAGAAAGATGGAACAATTCTACAGAAGGTGCATCAACTAAGTCCTTTCCATCTGTCAAAGACAGGCTCAAATTAAAGCTTCCCATAAGCCCAGAATTTACAGCAATTTTCTCAGGACATAGTTATACCAGATCATACCTTCATCAATTTCACATCATTGATGACCCAATATGCCCATGCAGCAGAAGAGAGCAAACAGTGAATCATATCATCTAGCACTGCCCAAACACGGAACAACAATAAAAGCAGCCAATAAACGAAACAAGAAGGCAGGGAGACGTTTGGCCAATTAATAACCAGCAACTCATAACAAGACATTCTCAAGCATTTCAGTGGTTCCTTTGAAGTATTAGCATGCGAGTCTGTAATAACCTATAAGAAACATTAGTGCAAGCACAAAGAGCTCAAGAATGAGTGAAATACATTCTCAAGCATTTCAGTGGTTCCTTTGAAGTATTAGCATGCGAGTCTGTAATAACCTATAAGAAACATTAGTGCAAGCACAAAGAGCTCAAGAATGAGTGAAATACATTCAATATACTATGGCAAATAGTATATTCACCGTCATTATAAATTACAGTTGAAGAAAGGAACATATGTAATTAAAACCATGTAATATTACTCTGGTAATGGGGCATGCTGACTAATACCAAAAAGTGGTTCTTTCAGGTCATATTGGAATTAATAATGGTACCTAGGAACTAAGCATTATTAGCTTCTTCTATTTGTTCCCAACATATTCTATTCCTACCTCTGAGAAAATTTTGTGCTTTGTATAAAACTAATGTAGTTAGTTTTTCCAAAGTTATTATTTACTTTTTTGCTTTCAAACCATTTATTTATTAGGCTTTAAATTCTATGGAATAAATCTGTCAGGTGACTCATTTTGTGTTCCATAATAAAAATATATATATATCACCTGCAAAGAGAACCAAAGCAACATAGTCTTTTATTACTGTGTGGAGATCATCATGTATAGTAAAAATAATAGTGCTCCACAATGGAACCTTTTGGGATTGCATGCTTTATTTCAGACCATTCCGAGTATGCAGTACTGTTTGAAGTATTTATTATAAAATGTATTTTTCTATTGAATAAATATGAATTATGTGTGTTTGGAGAAATTGAGTAAAAAGAATGTTCAAATTAGTTGAAAAATTATTTGTAATCAATTTTCAACACTCGTCTCTTACTTTTTATTTTTTGAGAGACAAGTTTCCTATTCTTGACCTTTTGAGTTTTCGTGCCCCAAGCCCTCATTCAATAGGTTTCCATTTACTCACATGAAAACTTTGAAACATGAAATGTGCTATATTCTCGGACATCTAGTGGCTGATATGCTAAGCTTTCACATGTGCGGCATTTCATTTTTAGCAATTTTGTTATCAGTTATTAGATGGGCATTTGCAACAAAAATAAGTGCAAGACTTACATTGTGCATGTTGTGGTTCTCAAAAGGGGAAATATTGTTACTCGTCTACCTTCGTATAGCTCTGATTTGAATGCAATTATGCTGGCATGGGCAAAAATAAAGAATGTTTTCAGAGGATGCAATGATAACTGGAAATATTCAAATCTGTGGAAACTTGCTATAGAAGCGATGATCTGGAAATGCAATAATGGAGAAAGGATGGTGTAACAGCAAATGCAATTGATTAAATTATAAACACATAAGAGGAAACCAGTATTAAAATGATGCAGAGGACTTGGAGATCAAAGAATCACAAAGTGAGTGAGTGTTCATAGCTGTCATAAAGCCCACCTCGGTAGCTTGGTGGTATCGAATCTGTTTCACGTTCAAGGGGTCCCGAATTCGAATCTCGGTTAGGATGAGTCACCTGGGTAAAGTTTTTTCCATGGTTTTCCCTTATCCTAAAAGATGAATATTGGGTGACTCTCATCTCTATGGACCCTGGGGTCATTTGAGCATCATTTCACCCATTCCATTCATCCTCCGATATGACTTAACATTGGAGGATACAAAATTACAAGAAAAGCTTTCATATTATTTTTTTCTACACCTATGCGTTTCATAGCACAGTAAATATATAAGCATAAAACTTATCGGATGGAGTTCAATTCATTGTTTTTCCACACATCTCACACCTTCGGCACTTAACTTGGCTCATCTTATTGCGATTTGTGTTTTTCTAGGTTGACCACACTGCAGAGACCATAGCGTGTTAGCTCGCTCCTCTTCCCCTCGGTCCGCACCACACCACAAATCTAGTGCCCAAGAAAATGAGCGCATATGGTACATCAGCCATTCTACCAGCATACGGTACTGTCCTAATCCTCATGCTTGGCTATTGGGGTCAAATAACCTCAAAATTATTGGGCCATTGGTATGCTGTGAAGGCTTCAATGTTTGAAAATGTGCTCAAAAATAAAAGCAAGCTTCTAACTATGTGCCCCATCTCATTAGTATTGGTTGCAGAGATAATGGAACACCTTGGGAATAGGCTTTGAAATTCTCTCTGCTGCAGGGGATTTGACGAATATCTATAAAAGTATTTAAAATATGTGCACATACTTGTGGAATGTGTGACCTCAGTTCTTCCAGTGCTCTATGTAAGCCATGTGCCTATCATTTGTTGATAAATTCCATGATTGATTTAGCCACTTTAACCATATACTGGGTGGCATCAGTAATAAAAGGCAAAACGTCCTAATACCAGAGTCCATTAGGTTCTTCGTGGCACTATGAAATACAATTCTTTCTTAATGTTGACCTGTCCGCCTAACAGTGCCCCATGTGATGCTCCAAGAAATTGTTTCACTTAGCTTTATTCAGTTTATTTAAAGAAATATTTGCAGAGACAAACACCTCACACAGCTCCTTAAAAATTTCCGAACCTGCATCAGCGTTTCATATATACGACACATAGATAACACGATGCACAGCCACTGTTGCAAATCGGCTGGTTCACTGACCGAATAACACAGTTGTAACACCAAGCAGTGTGAGGCAATGTGAAAGGAAACTCCCCTATTAGGAGGTTAAGCCAAACGGCACCCACGGGGTCAAGACTGGTGTCATTGCACGAGATGGCACAATTTAAAAATCATTTATCTGCTTATATGCTTTAGAAGAACAGGATATGCCCTGAGATATCAAAAAATGGGCTGAAACGTTAAAATAGAGAAAAATGACTGAAAAAGGTGACTGTAATTAAATGTCATCGGAATCTGCACTCTGCCGATGATGATATTCATGGATTGTTAAACTTTTAATTGAAACCATATTTTGAAACAGATAAGTGAAATTGAATTTTAATACAGTTTTGAGTTGCACTAGTACTTGATGCTCCATATATTGCTAGTGTTTGCCTAGAAAGTGTTTCTTTAGTACCTTCCCATTGGTATTTTTTGGTGAATTTCTTGGAGGTGAATTTTGATGAACTTCAAGTTCAGGTTGTTTTAAAAGGTGCTGTCAAAACTGAACAGTTTCCCTTCATATTTCTTTATGAATATCCTTCCTCATGTGGTTAATGCAGTTGGACCTGAATACTTCTTAATAAATGGATTTCTTGTTCTATATCATGATTCTCACTCCAAAAATGGTATGCCACTGCCGATTTCTCTATTTCTTTGTTCTTGATGTTCCAAAAATTCTCTTTAAGTCTCATGTTCAAATTCCTTTTTGTTTTGCCAGTGTAAAGGTTTTCACAGCCTTTGCAATTTATTCGGTATACACCTGAGTTTTCATTTGTGTGTTTCTCTTTTAAGTTATTTGATTTCAAAGGTAAATGGTTCTGTGGGGCCAAAAAATATTGTGTTCTTCGAAGACTTTTTGGAAAAGGTATTGTCGCGAACCTATTATTGTGATAGCGCGGCCATCACATAAAGTGACAGATAGTGCAACGTGGAGATAAAACCTTGCCGAAATAGAAAAAGAGACAGATACCTGTGTGGAGGGTTCAATTTCTTGATTGTTGCAGAACATACCAGAAATATCTAGAAATATGAGTAGAGTATTTAAGGAAGCCGAGACTCGCCAAGGGAGAGTGGTAATCTGAACTGAATTGCCTACAACTGTGTTTTGAAAGTGAATTCTTTTTTGTGGTCAACGACCTTGTCAATTAATTTTTGTGTATATTACGTAATTCTGTTTCTGTAATGGCTGACCAAAGGGTGTTTCTACGGAAATAAAAGGCATTTTGAATTTCTGCAACTTGGACTCTTAATCTTACGAACCCACAGAGTCACAGTATGCAGCCCTGGGATGGTATTTAATTTTTCTGTATGAAGCTTTATTACTGATTGGGGACGGAGTAGTTCTTTTTTTGTGCCTGTATTGTCTTTTGAATGTATCAGATTTCTATTTGACCAGTTCAGCACTGAATCCACTGTATTCTGCAAGTTGAACTATATGATTATACTTTTAGATATATTCCATCTTGTTTAACGGGACATTGACCAGCCTCCAAGTTAAACTGTTGATAACAACCTTCTTGTGTTGTCTTGGGTTGTATCCATCTGATGTTATGAAATGTTCTGTGTGTGTTTCTTTCCTATACAAATGCTAACTTCTAGTTAGATTAGTTTTCTAATTAGTTTTGGGTCTAACAAAGGGATTTCGTTATTTTTCGTTATTTTTTGGAAAAATGCTTCCTAAGTAAACACTAGCTATATATGGAGCATCCAGAACTAGTTAGACCCAAATTATATTTATTTTATGCTTCATTGTATCATAGTCCGTACTCATTAAGAATATTGTATTTTAATTTTTATCTTTTCTGTCAGCAGCTTCAATTTTTGTGTATTACTGGACAAAAAAATTTCATACATGCAAAATTTTTATGGTAGTAAGAAATAAAGTGACAAAGTAAGTGTAAGTCACAAAGTATCAAAAAAACTGACTACAAATAGTTTTCTTCAAGAAATAAACAGTTGCTACTATTAAAGTTCAATATTATACCGTATGGTGGAAACCATTTTATTGCAGGTACACTGAGATTTCTCATAACAGAATAAAGGAAATCACTTGTAGACACCTTCATACTACAAAACATTGTAACACAGGCCTAAGAGAGATTCATTATTCTTTCAGGTAGTGTGAGGGATCCGTCAGGTATTACCTCCAAATCATTCACAGCTCACTACAGCGAACTCCAAGAGGAAGCAGAAGGGCGAGATCATCTGATGCAGATGTTAGTTTCACAACTTCCCACTTGAGTTCCAGGACACACTTCATACTTGTTAATGTGAGGTAGTATATACTGTTATATTCTGAAACAGAGTATTATATTAAGGACGACCTCACATTTACCTGTGCCAATTGGAAATGAGAGGCTAATCAAGAATGTGTCTGTGTGTAAGCCATTTGCTGAAATGCCAATTAATGAAGTAAGATTTAAATCAATTTCAAATTATTAGTATGGATTAGTAAAGGCCTAGCTCTTCATTATACATTGTTCTGCCTTGTCAAACATTATATATTTCTTTCTCAAGCTATTATTCTAAGCAGTGAAAAATTATTTAAAATGAAATTATTATTTACTGATATGGATCCATAAAAATTGATGTAAATGGTGCTGATGCTGATAACTAAAATAATGATGATTATGATGATGATGACGACGACGACGACGACGATGATGATGATGGTGATGATGATGGTGATGGTGATGATGATGATGATGATGATGATGATGATGATGATGATGATGATGATGATGATGATGATGATGATGATGATGATGATGATGATGATGATGATGATGATGATGATGATGATGATGATGATGATGATGATGATGATGATGATGATGATGATGATGATGATGATGATGATGATGATGATGATGATTTTTATATTGTTCTACATGCTTCAGGCTTATTGACCTAAGTGCCCAAGCTAAGGATGAGTGAACCCAAATCCAATGTAACATATCTTTCTTTTCCTTTTTATTGTCCACATTATAATTACTAATTATACAAAGCGCAATTCCTGTGTTAAACTTATTTGTTGTTTTAACTAATTGATGGAAATTAATAGTTTACTCATCCTAGCTGTATATAAGCTAAGATTTCTCATAGATTGGGTCAACATGAAAAATACAATGCCATGGCCGAGACTTGAATCACATATCTCCTGGTTTCCGTCCAGTTGCACAAGCCAATTGAGTTACCCTGTCCAACGTGCTGTCCTGACATTGAATTCTCCAATTGACTCGTATACTTCCCCGGTAAACAACTAGGGACTCTTGCATTCAAGATAAATAGTTTACGGCCAATTCCTATCGTGAGTACTAGAGTACTTGCAAAATAAACTGTGTGAAACCAGGAGATCAGTGGTTCCAATCCCAGCAATGGCTCCGCCTGCATTGCCATATGTAGTAAAAGTTGGCGTTAAACACTACACATTTCACATTTCCAGCCATGGCATTGAATTTTTCATGTTGACTCAATCTATTATTTGTTTCCCTATTCTTTGCTACTTCTACCAGCTTTTGCTGCTCTTTGCTGTTTTTGTTAGAGCAGTAGATAGTTTTGAGTTCTATCAATGATGCTTTTGCTAAAAGAACCGATGCTCAATGTATTTGATGGAGGCAGTATGCACATTTACTGTAATTTGTTACAGTTTAATTTTTTCAGCTTGCAGCTAGAGAGAGCAGCTCCAGTGAGCATTTCCTGACACGATTGCCTTGAATAATTTCAACAGTGCTCTAATGTTCATAATGTGTGTCAAATAACTTGTGCTATAACAAGAATGGGTAATATTAAAAATAGAGGCATTATAAGTGAAGTATTTCATTTGTTTGACTATTGAAGTATCACTATGTTTGCATTCACCTTTATTTATAAATGTTAGAAAGCATTTCAATTGTGCTCTGACATTTAAAAGTGTAGGCGAGTGGAAGTAAGTGTGACTAAAAGCAAAAAGAATGAGAAAATTAAATTTTAACTCATATTACTTTTTGTTGCCAGCCTCTTCAAAAGCTTGACAGTAATTGTGGAACATTCACATCCTAATGGTTACAGTTTAACATTGTCATTCTCACTTACAATGATCCAGCCTTATTTAATGTGAAATCTTAAAATCCAATTTCTTGCGGAATACAATGCATTCTCTAGATAGGTGTACAGAAACTGAAAATATTAAATTCAATACAAATGAAATTGCATAATGTATTTTTTGTAGCTTTGCAGGGTATTTTGAGGAATTTCCATATGCTGGAGGAAGGATGAGGATCTCCAGGTCTCCGCCTTAAATATACGAGGTCTGTACGAAAGGTATCGCAAATTTTGTGTTTGCTTGATCGCGAAAATTCAAAATTGCGATACGTTTTGAACAAACCTCGTATTTGGCAACCATCGGATGCAACCAAGCCACCAGCGCCTTGATGGAGGGATCGTGCACTTCATAGACCCATGTTGGACATCGTGTTGAATAACGACGATGCGTGCAGCTTATCTGCAGGACCTCCACTAGACAGTGACTCCGAGGACCCATTAGGTATGCCTGCCAGTGTTTTTTGATTCTCTTTCTTTACTAAGGACCATCATTTAACGGGTTCTTGAGGTGCCAAGTTCAAATATCTTTCATGGTTAGTTACCTGGATAAGGTTTCTTCTAGGGTTTTCCCTTATCCTTAAAGATGAATGTCGTGTAGAATGTTCTACATTTCTGCAAAACAAACTTTTTATTCTACGTAACCTTCAAAGCCACAATATTGATTTAACGTTAAACTGTGATCCAACATTTACAGGCTAGATTCCGTAATATAAATACATCATGCACGAAGGTTATGTGGTATCTTTATGCTTTCTCTATGTGTAGTATCTTTATCATTCTATAACACTGATTACTCCTTAATTGTCTGTTTTGATGGGGTAGTTTGTTAAAATCCTCAAGTCTCACGCACTGGATACTTTATCAGACTAGGTGCTGGTATCTGATCATGATTTTGCCTCAAGTATCATATTCCTGACTATGTGGGTTCTTAACAAATAATGTGGGATTCAAAATTACAAGGAATTGGCTATCTGAGTTGTTTATTTGTTTGTTTGTTTGTTTGTTCATGGAGCAGCGCTCTAGGAGATTGAACATGTCATACAGAAGGTAACGCTCACCAAAGCAACATAAAACGTTTTGACTACTATTACCATTTATCAAAACATGCCTTTACTTCTAACGTGCCGTTTTCAAAGTGATCTTTTACCTGTCTGTGTCCATGGTGCATGTCGCTAACTACTGCTATAACCTAGGATATTTATCCTTTAAAATCATACAGTGTACATTTGTAAAATAACAGGACATGGTGTATTGTGAAGACTTAAATTAGAGTATTCAGAGACAGAGATGACCAGTATAAAATAACAATAATTTTAACATACGGGCTTCAAAGAAATGGTGGAAAACTTAAAGAAAGGTTGAACAAAGTTATATAAAAATATAACAATTTGTAACTTAAAATTTCACTTATCTTATAAGAAATTATGGTCATTCTCTTATCAATTGTCCGGGATCGCGATTTCATGTAAAACTTATACACATCTTCAGCCAGAAACAAAGCTATCACCTTTTTACGAATGCTAGATGTTGATATGATCTTATTGGTATTACCAAAATCTGAAAATAAAACATATTTAAAAACAGAACCGACTGCCAGTATTTCAAAATTCATTACACGATATTACACAAATATAAATATTTGTTACAAAGGCCTCACACATCTTAAGAAATTGGTGTTGATACTTCTTTCTAATGGAGATTGATTTCACAAAATGGATTGTTTTCGTCGTCAGCCTACTCCGTTATACCTAAAACGGTGGAGTTGGCTGATGATGAAAACAATCTGTGAAATCAATCTCCATTAGAAAGAAGTATTAACACCAATTTCTTAAGATAAGTGAAGCCTTTGTATCACATATTTATATTCATGTCATATTTATGGATTCATTGTCGCTAGGTTCATTTTCTACGTAATTATTATATGATGTTTGTTTTTTAAAATAAATATATCTTCCCAAACCATTAGTTTTATTGGACCATTTTATTGTTTTAATAATTTAACTTCTGGATTTGTTTCATGGTTAAATGACCAAAACTGTTCTGCTATGGCCGATATATCAGTTTGTTTATACTTAATAATATGAAAATATTCTTTCGTTCTGGTTTCTAAATTACGTTTTGTATTTCCAATATAAACCTGAGCACATTCGAGACAGTTAAAATGATAACTGCCAGCATATTATGACTATGAATTTTATCTTTTTTTAGAAAAATCAATACACTTTTAATACCATATTTATTTTGAGGCATTAAAGTTATACCAAACTCTTTAAAAAAATTTCTTAAAATGCTTATTAACCCAAGGATGGTAAGTAACTTTTTTAAAATTATAATCGTCTTTATATTTCTAAGGGTAGATATATCATTACCAGTTTTTGGATATTTGCATTTTCAATTTTTTTTATAAAGTCACTGTTCAAACCATTCCTAATGATTATTAATTAATAATTAATTAATAATGTATAATTTTTCTGTCATTTATCAGTTTAATTGTTTTGATTGTGAAATTTATATTGGAAAGAAAAAACGTATTTTGGAAACCAGAAAGAAAGAACATTTTCGTAACATTATGTATAAACAGACTAATAAATTGGCTATAGCAGATCAATTTTGGTTATTTAACTATGTAATAAATCCTGAAGTTAAATTATTAAAACAATTAAATGGTCCAATATATTTTATGTTTTGGGAAAACATATTTCTTTTTTTAAAAAAAAAAGCATTGTGTGATGAATTTTGAAATATTGGCAGCCGATTCTAGTTTTTTAAATTTGTTTTATTTTCATATTTTGGTAGTGCTAACAAGAACATATTAACATCCAGTGTTCGTAATGATGGCGACAGCTTTGTTTCCGGCTGAGAATGTGTATAAGTTTTACTTGAAATCGTGATCCCGGGCAATTTATAAGAAATTATCTTTTCTCGTAAGATAAGTTAAGTTTTACGTTACAAATTGTTATATTTGTATATATTTGTTTGCTTCACTGTTAATAACTTCATAATTTACATATTCAATAAAGCTCTTTACATATATATATATATATATATATATATATATATATATATATATATATATATATATATATATATATATATATATATATATCAACGTGGTTTCTTAATTAGATTATTACTTCAATATTTGTGAATTAAGTTAAATAAAGATATTTATTACACAGAAAATGAAGCTATTTACAGTGCAGTAACAAACACTACACAAATAAAATACAATACAATACAATGTTTATTAGCCACAGGAAGTCATACAGAATTATAGGCATTGTGAATATAGTTACAGTATTTAACAACATTTACAGTTCATCAATGAGGTATTTACAATCTTAAGTTTCAAATAATTTACACATTTACACTTAATTTTAATGCTTTGGCCGGCTAGAATTCTTCATTGGTGAGTCTTCCAATCTCGGACACATGAAACAAGAAAGGAAATAGAATACATTAGTATAATTATGCACAACAAACTGATTGATTTATGCTTTACCTGATTTGTATTCTAGGTATTCATTTACTGAGTAAAACTGATTTTTTTAAAGAAATTGTGAAGCTCTGTTATAAACTTTTTTATAGAGGTTATGTTTTTTAATTGATTTGAGAAGTGGTTGTATAGCTTTAAACCCATGTATGTGACGGAAGTCTCAAATAGTTTTGTTTTATGAATATAGGTGTGTAATTTGTTTTTATTACGTGTGTTTTGGGTGTGTATTTTAGCATTTATGACATAGTTCGCAGTATTAGTCTTCATGTAGATCAGTTACTGTTTCATATATAAACTTGGTAGGGTCAAGATATTCAAATCTCTGAAGTGATTTCTGCAGCTTTCCATTTTTGGAATACCAATCATTATTCGTAATGCTTTCTTTTGTAGCTTAAATATCAACTTACTATTTGTAGTATTTCCCCACAATGGTAGTCCATATGATATGAGTGAATGAAAGTAAGCAAAGTAACAGGTTCTGAGTGTAGTAAATTCTACTTGAGGCTTCAGCTGATGTAAAACAAAACAAACACGGCTCAGGTTCTCTGCTAACCTTTCTATATGTTTGTCCCAACTTAAATTTTTGTCTACCCATTGTCCTAAGAATTTAGTTTGCTGTTCAAAATTTATCAATCTGGAGCCAATTCTGATGCAAGGGTTTTCCTTTTTCCTACAAGCTTTATGCTGAAAATTTAGTGCTATTGTTTTACCTTCATTTACAAGCAACTTGATTGACTTTAAACCAACTTAAAACATTTACTATAGCTGGTGTTATATTTTGCTGAAGGCTATCATCATCCTTTCCTGCAATGAAGATACTTGTATCATCTGCAAAGAGTGTGATTTGAGCATCTAAGTTGTTCATTAGACATAATGGGAGGTCATTTATATACAGTAAAAATAACAGGGGGCCCAGAATAGATCCTTGCGGAACCCCTGATACTACTGGTCTTTTTTGTGATAAGACGTTTATTATTTCTTTTGGCCTCTTTCTGTGAAAGTGATCTCAACAACCTGCTCTATCATATCAAGGTAGGATTTAAACCAATTGAAGGCCACCCCTCTTACGCCATAATTATGTAGCTTATTTAACAGAATATTGTGCTCTACCATGTCAAAAGCTTTGGATAGTTCCAAAAATATACCCATCCCAACTTCACTTCTGTCCAGTACAGCATAGATACTATCAAAAAATTGATCACTGCCAGACTAGTAGATTCCTTACTTTGGACCCCATACTGACTGCTATTAATGATTTTAAATTTGTTGAGGAATGCCATGAGCCTCTTGAACATTACTTTTTCTAGTATTTTTGAAAAGGTTAAAAGTAGAGCTATTGGTCTATAGTTGTTTGGGTCCTTTTCATCTCCTTTTTTGAATATTGGTTTTATTTTTGCTACTTTTACTTCCAGGGGGAATGTGCCACTTTGAAGAGATTTATTTACTATATGACACAGCGGTTTTAAGGTATTCTTGCTACACTTTTTAATTAAGTAGGTTGAGCTTCCATCAAGGGCATCTGATTTTTTGTTTTTTAGTTCCCTAATTACATCAGCTAATTCATCATTGCAGACTGGTGCCAGGAATAGTGATTTATCATTGCAATGAATGTGGGCTTTATTTTCTGGACCATCTGTGAAGTTGCTCTTCAGCTGCACACTTTTTGAGACATCTACAAAGAAATCATTAAATATGTTGGCTATTTCTCTTGGATTTGTTGCTATTTTACCTTTGTGTTTCAATGTAATATTTGCTTGCAATGGTTTGTTTGAGTTAGTTTCCCTTTTTATTATGTCCCACATGGCCTTCTGTTTATTTGTGGATGAGCTTATCTTTCTAGAGTTCTCTAATATTTTTGGTGCCTTTATAACCTTTTTATAGATTTATTTATACTTCTTATAATAGTTTACCTATTGTTTGGAAGCATTACCATTTCTAATTAAGCTGCTAAAGAATTTTAGTTTCTCACTAGAAGTTCTAATGCCCTTGGTTACCCATGAGGAATGTTTTTCTTGACACTGACTTTAACCAGTGGGAATGCTACATCATAGTAGTATTTAAAGGTATTTAAAAATCAAGTGAATGTAGTATCTACTAAATTTTCCTCATAAATATCTTCCCAAGTTTCTTTCCCCAGCAAATGGTTGAAGTAATCAATATTTTCTGCCTTCTGTAATCTGACCTTTTTGAAGGTAGTGACAGATTTTCTAGAGTTCTTTCTGCTTGACCAATTGATGGTTAGAAATTGTGCAAAATGATCAGAGAGACAAGTATCAAAAACATTTATATTTTTAACAAAAGTAATTAGATCTTTGCTTATGGCTAATTGATCTATGGCAGTTTTTGATCTTTTAGTCACCCTTGTTGGTACATCAATTGTTGGTATAATGTCATAAATATTTAATAGAGATATGAACTTCAGTTTATTTAGTAAATATTCTCCACTTAACATAAGAAGCCGATGACAATACTTCATTTATGTTTTTGTGAGATTAATTTTAATGGAGACTTGCCCATATCTTCCGTCTACAACGAATTGTGTTGACTGTAGATGTGGGCAACTGTCCATGACATTAAAAAAATAATTGAAGTATTGCCATCGCCTTCTAATGCTAAGTGGAGAATATTTACTAAATATTCTTATTTGTGTAAACATATTTATGTTATACATTAATGAGGCTTCCTGAGTAAAAGAATACTTCAACATTACTGAGTGGGCTAAATACTCTTCTCTGCTGTAAAAAGCGATCAAACAAATATTCTTTTAATTTAGCTGTGAATACTCTTGGAGTTTCAATTAATTTATTGGAGTTTGATAATTTGTTATAAAGTGTACATTGATATGTTCTGTATATTTTTGAAAAGTTATTGTACTAGTTCTCTTTATATGGAGGTTACAGCTTAGCCTTGTGTTATAATCATCTATTACTGAGATGGTGAGAGTGAAATTTTTGTGTATGTGTGGTTTTTTTTTTTTTTGTAATTTACGTCCTCCAACGTTTTTGTGTTAGATTTCATTTTTCATATAAAAGTAGTGAAAGAATTTTAAGCTCTTTAAATCTATGTTACAAGGGAACATCTGTCATGTTTTTATGATAGTTTCTTACTATTCACTTTGCATAATGAATAGTGTTTTACAAGACGGTGAACTTCCCCAGATCAGAATACCAGACCATAAGGTGGAATGTACACATGCAAAATACAGACACCTGAGTTGTTCAAATGAAGCTGCCTAAAATTATAATACAGCGAGCATAACTTTCCACATGTTTGTCCTATTTAAGGTTGTTTTGCAGCCAGATACCTAAAAATTTTGTTTCATTTTCATTTTGAAGAGTTTTGTCAGAAAATATTATGCTAAAATTTTAGGTGCTGGATATTTTTGAAGGATGAAGATAATAAATAGAGGATTATTACAGTTTTCCTATATTGTGAATTTGTGGGTTCCTAGAATTAAAATTTCAATTTGCATAATTTCAAAATTTTCTTTATTTCCATAGAAATACACTTTGGTCATCTCTTACGGTAGTAGATTAGGTAACAGACACAAATATAGCCTTCAAGTTCATCTGCTACACCCACAGAGAGTTCAGTTTCGAAACACAGCTTCACGATTCTGACTACCACTTTTCATTACGACTGTCCACTCAACTCACTACGGCTTCCTTTTATACATCCATTCATATTTCCAGACATTTCAGGAAGGTTCTGTAAGAAACAAGAAATCGAAACTTCCAGTCAGCTATCTGTCTCTTTGTCTGTTTCGGCAAGCTGTTACCTCTGCGCTGTACTATCTGTCTCTTATCTTTGTCCCGCACTATCTAACCCTTTGTGCGCCCGGTCGCCAGTAGCGACAATGGGTTCGCGACATTACTTACCAGTTTTTTTTGCTGTTTTCTTAACCAGTTGGAGATACAAGTTCCTTCTTCGTCTATTGTTTTTTATTTATTTAAAGCACTAATCCCCAGTATTATAAAAGTTGCAGATGAAAAATAGAACAGTTTTAAACTACTTTTAAAGGCTTTACTTACCAAATCTTTGAAATGAGATGCCAAACTGGCCAACATCTTTATCAATAGATTTGTTGTCCTTTTTTAGGAAACTATCCATTGCTGTCCAAAGTTCACGTTATGAAATGATGGAAATTTCCTAGTATATGGAGTTATTCTTCCAAGGTGTATGGGTTTGTCTAGTAAGCTTCATGCTTTTTGTTACTTCCGAGGTAGAAATCACAGCTGGTTAAGTCAGAGGACTAAGGGGGCCCATAAATCTCTGCTAATAATTCTGTCGTCAAACACACTTTCAATTGCTCTCACTGGAACATCAGCTGTACAAGCTGTTGCAGAATCATGTTGAAAAAAGGGCAGAATTACACTTCCTGTTGAGAAATCTCCAAAAAGAGGGTCAAAATTACATCAACTGCTGACTTGAAAACAATTAGCCCTATAACTTTTTCTCCGCTAATGGAGCACCATACTCAAACTTTTCATCATGAAGGAGACTTCATTAAACATTAGGTTTCTCGGAGCTCCAATACTTATTATTTTGTGTACACACATATCCATGAAAGTGGAACCAAGCCTCATACGTGAAAAATATTAAATGTTGGTCTATATCAGCTTTGTATACAGTACTAAGAGTACACTGAGTATGCCTAATTATAGGATCACCTGATTGAAGACCATGTGCCACAGTCATTTTTTATGCTTTTAAATTATGCAGTTTGGTAGCTCTTCATGCAGAGCCACAAGAAATGCCTGTTTGTTGTAAAAGATGCCTAAGTGACCATTTCATCTGGAATTATCCAAATAATATCCGATGTCGTTTAATGTTTCTTCAGTAACACTGTATGCTATATTTCTTGACCTGCACACTTCTTGTGGCCTGAAATTAATTATAAAATTCATGGATTACTATGTGACCTGGAACTTTTCCACCCGGAAATCTGTTTGCAAATCACATATTCACTTGGCAAACATCTTGAGTTAACACATACCAATTGTAAATAATTATATGTTGTACACTAGAAATGATATACTGAGCCATAACTCAATTTTTCATTAGGCACAGGACAAAATAAGGAATCACTTGTAATAACTGAACCATGTCACATCACCACCAACACACTGCTACATTTCATACCGCAGGGCAAAGCCATGTCAAAAGTGTGACATCGTGTATAGCAGCAGTGCATTAACATTTTTCCAGGTGGAAAATGAAAATGAAACAAACTTAAAGACAGAAATACATATACAAATATTACATCTAGTGACCATAATGATGAAAAGGGAGATTTAAGTTAATTTTGGGAAATTAATTATTTTTTCACACTAGCCATATATAGGCTAAGGTTTTAGAGAGTTAGTCAACTTGGAAAATTCCATTTCATGGTCCGGATTTGAACCACGGGTCTCCTGGTTTCCGTTCAGTTGCTCTTACCCATTGAGCTACCATGGCTAACATGCCATTCTATACAATTTATTAGTCATGCAGATACCATAATTATATGGTACATCAGTTGATATTATAGCCATTTTATAGAAAACAAACATTCATACACTTGAACATGCATGCATGTGCACAAGCGCACACATAAAACCACACATGCTTCTTTGTAAAAATGTTTCTTTTTGGTGATTAATTGAGGTCTAAAATATTTTTGACTAGTTTGCAATACGCCAAGCACAAGAATGGATATGAATATCACTGACCGTAATTGTGGCAAAGCAGAAAGTAAATTTTCTTGTGTTTGTAACTGATTTTCATTTCCTTCCAATTTTGACAACTTATAATGCAGGTAAGCATCATCAAGATTCCATAGTATGCACATTTTATAAAGAAGGTAGTCAACTAATCAGAAATTACCTGAGAGTCAGAAACCTAAAGAAACTGGAAAGCATGGAAGCAAGATTCCTCAAAAGGACGCTATCAGTCTCAAAATTCTAGAGAAACAGTTGCGCTTACATACTGGCACAAGAACGTTTCTTCATGGACAACATAAACGACAGCTTTGATCTACCAGAAACTCAGGCATACACAACCTTCACAGAAGAACGATTGAGCTAAGCAACACAGATCCTGATGGAGGTCATGGAAATGGAGGTAGTGACAATAGACACCTCGGGATGGCCAGATATCCGTTTATGACACATGTACACACGTTTTCTGCTACATGTTTCCCACATATATCTGCACTGATAGTAACTTCCAGTATCTCAGGGACAACTGCATCTGCAAGCTATGTAATAATTTGCGCTCCATGCATCACTTACTGAAATGCAAAGGTTGAAGTCAGCCACTAAGTGCGCAAGCTAAAGATTGCTGAACTTACAATCCCATGTAACACATCTTTCTTTTCCTTTTAAATGTACACTTTGTAATTACTGCTTATACCGAGCATAATTCCTTTATTAATGACATGCATTAAACTTATTTGTTGTTCTCTAATTTTGTTAGTTCTACCAGGTTTTTCTGTTCTTTGCAGTTGTTTTTGTTATAGCAGTAGATAGTTTTGAGTTCTATCAATGCTGCTTTTGCTAAAAGAACCAATGCTGAATGGATTTGATGGAGGCAGGATGCACATTTGCTGTAATTTGTTACAGTTTAATTTTTTCAGCTTGCAGCTAGAGAGAGGAGCTCCAGTGAGCATTTCCTGTCATGATTGCCTTGAATAATTTCAACAGTGCTCTAATTATCATAATGTGTGTCAAATAACTTGTGCTATAACAAGAATAGGTAATATTAAAAATAGAGGCATTATAAGTGAAGTATTTCATTTGTTTGCATACTGAAGTATCACTATGTTTGCATTCCCCTTTATTTATAAATGTTAGAAAGCATTTCAATTGTGCTCTGACATTTAAAAGTGTGGGCGAGTGGAAGTAAGTGTGACAAAAGGCAAAAAGAATGAGAAAATTAGACTTTACCTCATTTTACTTTTTGTTGCCAGCCTCTTGAAAATCTTGACAGTAATTGTGGAACATTCACAACCTAATAGTTATAGTTTAACTTTGTCATTCTTACTTATAATGATCCAGCCTTATTTAATGTGAAATCTTAAATCCTAATTTTCTTCGGAATACAACGCATTCTCTAGATAGGTGTACAGAAACTAAAAATATTAAATTCAATATAAATGAAATTGCATAATATATTTTTTGTAGCTTTGCAGGGTATTTTGAGGAATTTCCATATGCTGGAGGAAGGATGAGGATCTCTAGGTCTCCGCCTTAAATATACGAGGTCTGTACGAAAGGTATCGCAAATTTTGTGTTTGCTTGATCGCGAAAATTCAAAATTGCGATACGTTTTGAACAAACCTCGTATTTGGCAATCATCGGATGCAACCAAGTCACCAGCGCCTTGATGGAGGGATCGTTCACTTCATAGACCCATGTTGGACATCGTGTTGCATGACGACGTTTCGTGCAGCCCATCTGCAGGACCTCTGCTGGACAGTGACTCCGAGGACCCATTAGGTATGCCTGCCATTGTTTTTGGATTCTCTTTCTTTGCTAAGGACTATCGTTCAACGGGTTCTTGAGGTGCCAAGTTCAAATCTCTTTCATGGTGATTTACCTGGATAAGGTTTCTTCTAGGGTTTTCCCTTATCCTTAAAGATGAATGTCGTGTAGAATGTTCTGTATTTCTGCAAAACAAACTTTCTATTCCACGTAACCTTCAAAGCCACAATATTGATTTAACGTTAAACTGTGATCCAACATTTACAGGCTAGATTCCGTAATATAAATATATCATGCATGAAGGTTATGTGGTATCTTTATGCTTTCTCTATCTGTTGTATCTTTATCATTCTATAACACTGATTACTTCTTCATTGTCTGTTTTGATGGGGTAGTTTGTTAAAATACTCAAGTCTACTGGATACTGGATACTTTATCAGACTAGGTGCTGGTATCTGATCATGGTTTTGCCTCAAGTATCATATTCGTGACTATGTGGGTGCTTAACAAATAATGTGAGATTCAAAATTACAATGAGTTGGCTATCTGAGTTGTTTATTTGTTTGTTTGTTTGTTGTTTGTTCATGGAGCAGCGCTCTAGGAGATTGAACATGTCATACAGAAGGCAACGCTCACCAAAGCAACATAAAACGTTTTGACTACTATTACCATACATCAAAACATGCCTTTACTTCTAACGTGCTGTTTTCAAAGTGATCTTTTATCCGTCTCTGTCCATGGTGCTAACTACTGCTATAACCTAGGATAATTATCCTTTAAAATCATACAGTGTACATTTGTACAATAACAGGACATGGTGCATTCTGAAGACTAAAATAAAAGTATTCAGACACAGAAATGGTCAGTATAAAATAACATAAATTGTAACATACGGGCTTCAAAGAAAGGGTGGAATACTTAAAGAAAGGTTGAACAAAGTTATATACAAATAAAATAATTTGTAACTTAAAATTTCACTTATCTTATTAGAAATTATGAAAATGTTCTTATCAATTGTCCGGGATCGCGATTTCATGTAAAACTTATACACATCTTCAGCCAGAAACAGAGCTATCGCCTTGTTATGAACGCTAGATGTTGATACGATATTGTTGGTATTACCAAAATCTGAAAAGAAAACATATTTAAACACAGAACCGACTGTCAGTATTGCAAAACTCATTACATGATATTACACAAATATAAATATTTGTTACAAAGTCCTCACATAGCTTAAGAAATTGGTGTTAATACTTCTTTCTTACGGAGATTGATTTCACAAATGGATTGTTTTCATCATCAGTCTACTCCGTTATAAATAAAACAACGGAGTTGGCTGATGATAAAAACAATCTGTGAAATCAATCTCCATTAGAAAGAAGTATTAACACCAATTTCTTAAGATAAGTAAAGCCTTTGTATCACATATTTATATTCATGTCATATTTATGGCTCCATTGTAGCAAGGTTCATTTTCTACGTAATCATTACATGTTACTAAAATTAGGCAAGTGAGTCAACCTAGTATATACTTTTCTCCACTTACAAGTTTTTTATGAAGGCTAGTTTCTCGGAACTTCTCCCCTATCGTCAGTTCTGTGGTTGGCTGATGATGCATCTGGTGTCTGCACCTGGCTTGGTGTTGTGCTGCCATCTAACGTCCTGGTAAGTTTGATGACGTCATCTACCGCGGGAATTTCAAAATTCATCAAGAGGTCCTGTTTTTTGGTAATAAATATGTGTTCCCAAATCTGTAGTTCCATAGGTTTCTTTGCCTGTTTGATCAGTTCTATTTCTTGTTTTATGTTGTGATTCTCAGACCAAAAGTAATGTGCTACGGCCCAGAAACTAGTCTTCATAAACAACTTGTAAGTGGAGAAAAGTATATACAAGGTTGCCTCACTTGCCTAATTTTAGTAACAGTGGTTCTCCACTTTCTGAAATACTTCCTTTTTATTCTATAAATTACATGTTGTTTGTTTTTTAAAATAAATATATTTACCCAACCCATTAAATCTATTGGACCATTGTATTGTTTTAATAATTTAACTTCTGGATTTATTTCATGGTTAAATGACCAAAAATGTTCTGCTATGGTCGATATATCAGTTTGTTTGTACTTAATGTTATGAAAATATTCTTTCATTCTGGTTTATAAATTACGTTTTGTATTTCCAAAATAAACCTGATCACATTCGAAACAGCTAAGCTGATAACTGCCAGATTTTTATGACTATGAATTTTATCTTTCTTTATAAAAGTGCAATACATTTATAATACTATACTAATTTTGAGGAACTAAAGTTATACCAAACTCTTTAAAAAAAAGTTCTTAAAATGTTTATTAACCCAAGGATGGTAAGTAACTTTCTTAAAATTATAATTGTCTTTTATTTTTCTAAGGGTAGAAATATCATTACCAGCTTTTGGATATTTGCATTTTCAATTTTTTTATAAAGTCACTATTAAAACCACTCCTAATGATTATTAATTAATAATTAATTAATAATATATAATTTTTCTGGCATTTATCAGTTTAATTGTTTCGATTGTGAAGTTTATATTGGAAAGGAAAAACGTATTTTGGAAACCAGAAAGAAAGAACATTTTCGCAACATTAAGTATAAACAGACTAATAAATTGGCCATAGCAGATCATTTTTGGTTATTTAACTATGTCATAAATCCTGAAGTTAAATTATTAAAACAAATAAATTGTCCAATATATTTTATTTTTTGGGAAAAGATATTTTTTTAAAAACAAATCATAGTGTGATAAAATTTGAAATACTGGCAGCCGATTCTGTTTTTAAATTTGTTTTATCTTCATATTTTGGTAGTGCTAACAAGAACATATTATCATTCAGCATTAATAATGATGGCGACAGCTTTGTTTCCGGCTGAGAATGTGTATAAGTTTTACTTGAAATCGTGATCCCGTGCAATTTATAAGAAATTATCTTTTCTTATAAGATAAGTGAGGTTTCACGTTACAAATTGTTATATTTGTATATATTTGTTTGCTTCACTGTTATTAACTTCATAATTTAAATATTCAATAAAGCTCTTTACATATATATATCAATGTGGTTTCTTAATTAGATTATTACTTCAATATTTGTGAATTAAGTTAAATAAAGATATTTATTACACAGAAAATGAAGCTATTTACAGTGGAGTAACAAACACTACACAAATAAAAATATTTAGTAAATATTCTCCTCTTAACATAAGAAGCCGATGACAATACTTCATTTATGTTTTTGTGAGATTAATTTTAAGGGAGACTTGGCCATATCTTCACTCTACAAGGAATTGTGTTGAGTGAAGATGTGGGCAACTGTCCATGACATTAATCTCACAAAAACATAACTGAAGTATTGCCATCGCCTTCTTATGTTAAGCGGAGAATATTTACCAATTACTTTTATTTGTGTAAACATATTTTTGTTATACATTAATGAGGCATCCTGAGTAAAAGAATACCTCCACATTACTGACTGCCCTAAATACTCTTCTTTGCTATAATAAGCGATCAAACGAATAGTCTTTTAATTTAGCTGTGAATACTCTTGGAATTGCAAATAATTTTTTGGAGTTTGATAATTTGTTATAAAGTGTACATTGATATGTGCTGTATTTTCTAGAAAAGTTATTGTACTAGTATTCTTTATATGGAGGTTACAGTTTAGCCTTGTGCTATAATCATGTATTACTGAGTTGGTGTGAGTGAAGTTTTTGTGTGTGTGTGCTTTTTTTTTTTGTAATTTACGTCCTCCAAAGTTTTTGTGTTAGATTTCATTTTTCTTAACATCAGGAATATCCTTTCATGGAAGTGTTGAAAACAGTGTTGTTGTATAAATTAAATTAATTGGGAGTCGATTAATAACACAAAACAACACTCACTTTTAAACTTTCCCGGAACATGTTTCTGAGGCCTTCCCTCTATCTTCAGCCGGCTGAAGATAGAGGGAAGGCCTCAGAAACATGTTCCGGGAAAGTTTAAAAGTGAGTGTTGTTTTGTGTTAATAATCGACTCCCAATTAATTTAATCAGGAATAGGTTTATATATACACATATAAAAGTAGTGACGGAATTTTAAGCTCTTATAATGCAGGTAAGCAACATCAAGATCCCATAGTGTGAACATTTTATAAACAAGGTAGTCAATTAATCTGAAATTACCTGAGAGCCAGAATCCTAAAGAAACTGGAAAGCATGAAAGCAACATTCCTCAAAAGGACGCTATCAGTCTCAAAATTCTAGAGAAAAAGTTGCGCCTACATACTGGCACAAGAACGTTTCTTCATGGACAACATAAAAGACAGCTTTGATCTACCAGAAACTCAGGCATACACAACCTTCACAGAAGAACGATTGAGCTAAGCAACACAGATCCTGATGGAGGTCATGGAAATGGAGGTAGTGACAATAGACGCCTGGGGATGGCCAGATATCCGTTTATGACACATGTACACACGTTTTCTGCTACATGTTTCCCACATATATCTGCAATGATAGTAACTTCCACTATCTCAGGGACAACTGCATCTGCAAGCTATGTAATGATTTGCGCTCCATGCATCACTTACTGAAATACAAAGGCTGAAGTCAGTCACTAAGTGCGCAAGCTAAAGATTGCTGAACTTACAATCCCATGTAACACATCTTTCTTTTCCTGTTAAATGTACACTTTGTAATTACTACTTATACCGAGCATAATTCCTTTATTAGCGACATGCATTAAACTTATTTGTTGTTCTCTAATTTTGTTAGTTCTACCAGCTTTTTCTGTTCTTTGCAGTTGTTTTTGTTATAGCAGTAGATAGGTTTGAGTTCTATCAATGCTGCTTTTGCTAAAAGAACCAATGCTGAATGGATTTGATGGAGGCAGGATGCACATTTGCTGTAATTTGTTACAGTTTAATTTTTTTAGCTTGCAGTTAGAGAGAGGAGCTCCAGTGAGCATTTCCTGTCATGATTGCCTTGAATAATTTCAACAGTGCTCTAATATTCATAATGTGTGTCAAATAACTTGTGCTATAACAAGAATGGGTAATATTAAAAATAGAGGCATTATAATTGAAGTATTTCATTTGTTTGAATATTGAAGTATCACTATGTTTGCATTCCCCTTTATTTATAAATGTTAGAAAGCATTTCAATTGTGCTCTGACATTGAAAGGTGTGGGCGAGTGGAAGTAAGTGTGACTAAAGGTAAAAAGAATGAGAAAATTAGACTTTACCTCATTTTACTTTTTGTTGCCAGCCTCTTGAAAATCTTGACAGTAATTGTGGAACATTCACATCCTAATAGTTATAGTTTAACTTTCTCATTCTCACTTATAACTATCCAGCCTTATTTAATGTGAAATCTTAAATTCTAATTTTCTGCGGAATACAACGCATTCTCTAGATAGGTGTACAGAAACTGAAAATATTAAATTCAATATAAATGAAATTGCATAATATACTTTTTGTAGCTTTGCAGGGTATTTTGAGGAATTTCCATATGCTGGAGGAAGGATGAGGATCTCTAGGTCTCCGCCTTAAATATACGAGGTCTGTACGAAAGGTATCGCAAATTTTGTGTTTGCTTGATCGTGAAAATTCAAAATTGCGATACGTTTTGAACAAACCTCGTATTTGGCAATCATCGGATGCAACCAAGTCACCAGCGCCTTGATGGAGGTATCGTTCACTTCATAGACCCATGTTGGTCATCGTGTTGCATGACGACGTTGCGTGCAGCCCATCTGCAGGACCTCTCCTGGACAGTGACTCCGAGGACCCATTAGGTATGCCTGCCAGTGTTCTTTGGATTCTCTTTCTTTGCTAAGGACTATCGTTCAACGGGTTCTTGAGGTGCCAAGTTCAAATCTCTTTCATGGTGATTTGCCTGGTTAAGGTTTCTTCTAGGGTTTTCCCTTATCCTTAAAGATGAATGTCGTGTAGAATGTTCTGTATTTCTGCAAAACAAACTTTCTATTCCACGTAACCTTCAAAGCCACAATATTGATTTAACGTTAAACTGTGTCCAACATTTACAGGCTAGATTCCGTAATATAAATATATCATGCATGAAGGTTATGTGGTATCTTTATGCTTTCTCTATCTGTTGTATCTTTATCATTCTATGACACTGATTACTTCTTCATTGTCTGTTTTGATGGGGTAGTTTGTTAAAATACTCAAGTCTACTGGATACTGGATACTTTATCAGACTAGGTGCTGGTATCTGATCATGGTTTTGCCTCAAGTATCATATTCGTGACTATGTGGGTGCTTAACAAATAATGTGAGATTCAAAATTACAATGAGTTGGCTATCTGAGTTGTTTATTTGTTTGTTTGTTTGTTGTTTGTTCATGGAGCAGCGCTCTAGGAGATTGAACATGTTATACAGAAGGCAACGCTCACCAAAGCAACATAAAACGTTTTGACTACTATTACCATACATCAAAACATGCCTTTACTTCTAACGTGCTGTTTTCAAAGTGATCTTTTATCTGTCTGTGTCCATGGTGCTAACTACTGCTATAACCTAGGATAATTATCCTTTAAAATCATACAGTGTACATTTGTACAATAACAGGACATGGTGTATTGTGAAGACTAAAATAAAGGTATTCAGACACAGAAATGGTCAGTATAAAATAACATAAATTTTAACATACGGGCTTCAAAGAAAGGGTGGAAAACTTAAAGAAAGGTTGAACAAAGTTATATACAAATATAATAATTTGTAACTTAAAATTTCACTTATCTTATTAGAAATTATGAAAATGTTCTTATCAATTGTCCGGGATCGCGATTTCATGTAAAACTTATACACATCTTCAGCCAGAAACAGAGCTATTGCCTTGTTATGAACGCTAGATGTTGATATGATATTGTTGGTATAACCAAAATCTGAAAATAAAACATATTTAAACACAGAACCGACTGCCAGTATTGCAAAATTCATTACATGATATTACACAAATATAAATATTTGTTACAAAGTCCTCACATAGCTTAAGAAATTGGTGTTAATACTTCTTTCCTACGGAGATTGATTTCACAAACGGATTGTTTTCATCATCAGTCTACTCCGTTATACATAAAACAACGGAGTTGGCTGATGATAAAAACAATCTGTGAAATCAATCTCCATTAGAAAGAAGTATTAACACCAATTTCTTAAAATAAGTGAAGTCTTTGTATCACATATTTATATTCGTGTCATATTTATGGCTTTATTGTAGCAAGGTTCATTTTCTACATAATCATTACATGTTACTAAAATTAGGCAAGCGAGTAAACCTTGTTTATACTTTTCTGCACTTACAGGCTTTTTATGAAGGCTAGTTTCTCGGAACTTCTCCCCTATCGTCAGTTCTGTGGTTGGCTGATGATGCATCTGGTGTCTGCACCTGGCTTGGTGTTGTGCTGCCATCTAACGTCCTGGTAAGTTTGATGACGTCATCTACCGCGGGAATTTCAAAATTCATCAAGAGGTCCTGTTTTTTGGTAATAAATATGTTTTCCCAAATCTGTAGTTCCATAGGTTTCTGTGCCTGTTTGATCAGTTCTATTTCTTGTTTTATGTTGTGATTCTCAGACCAAAAGTAATGTGCTACGGCCCAGAAACTAGTCTTCATAAACAACTTCTAAGTGGAGAAAAGTATATACAAGGTTGACTCACTTGCCTAATTTTAGTAACAGTGGTTCTCCACTTTCTGAAATACTTTCTTTTTATTCTATAAATTACATGTTGTTTGTTTTTTAAAATAAATATATTTACCCAACCCATTAAATCTATTGGACCATTGTATTGTTTTAATAATTTAACTTCTGGATTTATTTCATGGTTAAATGACCAAAAATGTTCTGCTATGGTCGATATATCAGTTTGTTTGTACTTAATGTTATGAAAATATTCTTTCATTCTGGTTTATAAATTACGTTTTGTATTTCCAAAATAAACCTGATCACATTCGAAACAGCTAAGCTGATAACTGCCAGATTTTTATGACTATGAATTTTATCTTTTTTTATAAAAATGCAATACATTTATAATACTATACTAATTTTGAGGAACTAAAGTTATACCAAACTTTAAAAAAAAATTCTTAAAATGTTTATTAACCCAAGGATGGTAAGTAACTTTTTTAAAATTATAATCGTCTTTTATTTTGTAAAGGTAGAAATATCATTACCAGCTTTTGGATATTTGCATTTCAATTTTTTCATAAAGTCACTATTAAAACCATTCCTAATGATTATTAATTAATAATTAATTAATAAAATATAATTTTTCTGGCATTTATCAGTTTAATTGTTTCGATTGTGAAGTTTATATTGGAAAGGAAAAACGTATTTTGGAAACCAGAAAGAAAGAACATTTTCGCAACATTAAGTATAAACAGACTAATAAATTGGCCATAGCAGATCATTCTTGGTTATTTAACTATGTCATAAATCCTGAAGTAAAATTATTAATACAATTAAATGGTCCAATATATTTTATGTTTTGGGAAAATATATTTAAAAAAAAAAAAACATAGTGTGATGAAATTTGAAATACTGGCAGCCGATTCTGTTTTTAAATTTGTTTTATTTTCACATTTTGGTAGTGCTAACAAGAACATATTAACATCCAGCGTTCCTAATGATGGCGACAGCTTTGTTTCCGTCTGAGGATGTGTATAAGTTTTACTTGAAATCGTGATCCTATGCAATTTATAAGAAATTATCTTTTCTTATAAGATAAGTGAAGTTTTACGTTACAAATTGTTATATTTGTATATATTTGTTTGCTTCACTGTTAATAACTTCATAATTTACATATTCAATAAAGCTCTTTACATATATATATATATATATATATATATATATATATATATATATATATATCAATGTGGTTCCTTAATTAGATTATTACTTCAATATTTGTGAATTAAGTTAAATAAAGATATTTATTACACAGAAAATGAAGCTATTTACAGTGGAGTAACAAACACTACACGAATAAAAATATTTAGTAAATATTCTCCACTTAACATAAGAAGCCGATGACAATACTTCATTTATATTTTTGTGAGATTAATTTTAATGGAGAATTGGCCACATCTTCACTCTACAAGGAATTGTGTTGAGTGAAGATGTGGGCAACTGTCCATGACATTAATCTCACAAAAACATAACTGAAGTATTGCCATCGCCTTCTTATGTTAAGCGGAGAATATTTACCAATTACTTTTATTTGTGTAAACATATTTATGTTATACATTAATGAGGCTTTCTGAATAAAAGAATACCTCCACATTACTGACTGCCCTAAATACTCTTCTCTGCTATAAAAAGTGATCAAACGAATAGTCTTTTAATTTAGCTGTGAATACTCTTGGAATTGCAATTAATTTTTTGGAGTTTGATAATATGTTATAAAGTGTACATTGTAATGTGCTGTACATTCTTGAAAAGTTATTGTACTAGTTCTCTTTATATGGAGGTTACAGTGTACCTTGTGTTATAATCATGTATTACTGAGTTGGTGAGAGTGAAGTTTTTGTGTGTGTGTGCTTTTTTTTTTTTTTGTAATTTACGTCCTCCAACGTTTTTGTGTTAGATTTCATTTTTCTAAACATCAGGAATATCCTTTCATGGAAGTGTTGAAAACAGTGTTGTTGTATAAATTAAATTAATTGGGAGTCGATTAATAACACAAAACAACACTCACTTTTAAACTTTCCCGGAACATGTTTCTGAGGCCTTCCCTCTATCTTCAGCCGGCTGAAGATAGAGGGAAGGCCTCAGAAACATGTTCCGGGAAAGTTTAAAAGTGAGTGTTGTTTTGTGTTATTAATCGACTCCCAATTAATTTAATCAGGAATATGTTTATATATACACATATAAAAGTAGTGAAGGAATTTTAAGCTCTTATAATGCAGGTAAGCAACATCAAGATTCCATGGTGTGAACATTTTATAAACAAGGTAGTCAATTAATCTGAAATTACCTGAGAGCCGGAATCCTAAAGAAACTGGAAAGCATGAAAGCAAGATTCCTCAAAAGGACGCTATCAGTCTCAAAATTCTAGAGAAACAGTTGAGCCTACATACTGGCACAAGAACGTTTCTTCATGGACAACATAAAAGACAGCTTTGATCTACCAGAAACTCAGGCATACACAACCTTCACAGAAGAACGATTCAGCTAAGAAACACAGATCCTGATGGAGGTCATGGAAATGGAGGTAGTGACAATAGACACCTGGGGATGGCCAGACTTCCGTTTATGACACCTGTACACACGTTTTCTGCTACATGTTTCCCACATATATCTGCACTGATAGTAACTTCTACTATCTCAGGGACAACTGTATCTGCAAGCTAAGTAATGATTTGCGCTCCATGCATCACTTACTGAAATGCAAAGGCTGAAGTCAGTCACTAAGTGCCCAAGCTAAGGATTGCTGAACTTACAATTCCATGTAACACATCTTTCTTTTCCTTTTAAATGTACGCATTGTAATTACTACTTATACCAAGCATAATTCTTTTATTAATGACATGCATTAAACTTATTTGTTGTTCTCTAATTTTTTAGTTCTACCAGCTTTTTCTGTTCTTTGCAGTTGTTTTTGTTATAGCAGTAGATAGTTTTGAGTTCTATCAATGCTGCTTCTGCTAAGAGAATCAATGCTGAATGGATTTAAGGGAGGCAGGATAGGCATTTTCTGGAATTTTTTAGTTTCATATTTTTCAGCTTGCCGCTAGAGAGAGGAGCTCTAGTGACCATTTCATGTCACGATTGCCTTGAATAATTTCAACAGTGCTCTAATATTCATAATGTGTGTCAAATAACTTGTGCTAAAACAAGAATGAGTAATATTAAAAATAGAGGCACTAGTGTCAGTGAAGTATTTTTCATTTGTTTGAGTATTGAAGTAGTCACTATGTTTACATTCTCCTTTACTTATAAATGATAGAAGGAATTTCAATTGTGCTCTGAGAATTAGAAATGTAGGTGAGTGGAAGTAAGTGTGACTAAAAGCAAAAAGAACGAAACAATTGGATTTTACCAAATTTTCTTTCCTGTTGCGAGCCCCTGCGAAAGTTTGATGTTAACTGTGAACATTCACATTAGAATAGATGCCATTCTCACTTATAATGAACCAGTTTTATTTAATGTGACATTTCAAAATCTAAATTTTTGCGGAATACAATGCATTCTCTAGATAGGCATATAGAAACTGAAAATATTAACTTCAATATAAGTGGAAGTGCATTATGTATTTTTTGTACATATGTTCAATTTTTGCAGGTTACTGGATGAGAAGCCCATTAGGGAACCCCGCCTGCATTCTGGACAACAACATCGTTTGCTACGAGGAACATCGGGATCCCGAGTTCAATACTCGGTGACAAGTTACCCGGATAAGGTTTTTTCCGGGGTTTTCCCTTATCCTGCAAGACGAATGTCGGGTAACTCTAAGCCCCATGGTCCCCGGATTCATTTGGGCATCATTTCACTCATTTCATTCATCGTCCGATATGAGGACGTAAATTAAAAAATAAAAAAATATATAAATAAAATTGTTCTGTTTAATTTTGCTGTTTTTCCTCCCTCTTTCGATGCGGACATTGATTTGCTACCTGGAGGGAGGTGTGAAGGGCTGAAATAACGGGGACCTGACGTTAATGGTTTTTGTTTGTTAGCCCTTGATACATTCCCATCATAAGGATGTGCGTCAGGCGATGGAAATTATGCCTCTTCAAAAACTTATTTTAGTTGCATTAGTTTTCTCTCTAAATCCACTGAGTCAATCCTCACGGATAGAAAGGATCTTGTTTACTGTTTTACGGGAATGTACCAAGGTCACCGCACCTCCAGTTTGGAAAATTCCAACCTGAGGGACTCGATGGCTTTCTGTATTGTGGGGAAACAACGGGTGACACACTTAGCTGACGTAATTCAGGGAAGTTACTGAATATGGGGTCCGTATATTACTACAGGATACAGAGCGATAAAGGAATCTGGAAGTGGTATAAATGGCTCTGTAGTAGTCGGGTCTCTGAACAGCTACGATCACCACCCAAAAGGTAAGACTGGCTGAAAGCCCTTTTTGGTATTATGTAATCAACTTATATCCAATAAGTATAGAGAACTGTGCAACTGGTTAAACGGGTGTTTGAATAATAATCCAGACATCGTCAATCCAAGATTCCCAGGTTGTATTATTGTCACCCGAACGTCCGAACTCCCTATAGAACCGACCGGCAGCTGCAGCAGCAGGAGACGGAGGCGCTCGGACACGCCCACTCATTTGTCTTATAGCGGTAGCGAGGGTTGGCTGGAAAAACATCACTGTGCCGTCTCTTTCCGCTCCCCCTGAGTTCTCGAACTTATGGGATATTTCATCTATTCCGGAACCTTCTAGATTGGCTAGTTGGTCCTACATTAGCAACGCGTCGGGCTGGAGGAAAGTCAGTGTTTGGCGCACAGCGTAGGAGCGCCGTGCTAGTGAACGGATGAGAAGACTGTGTACGTGCATCGGAAGAGTGTACGTAACTGTGAGCGTGCAGTGGAACTGTAACGGACGACCTGGTGAATTGTAAGTGTGTGCATTACGTAATTCTGTGTAATCGGCAAGTGTGAAACTGTAATTCTGTGGAAATAAAGAACATTTTTGAATGGTGCAACCGGACTTTTAATTTCACGAACCCACAGATGTCAGATTGGTGTCAGGAAGCGGGATCACAACGTCACCGAACATTACAGCCATTGACGCGGCATTGGAAAAGATTTTGGAGAAGATGATGGAAATGAAGGCCAAACTGACCTCGGAAATGAAAGCGGCAAATAATAGACTGGCTGCGGAACTGGCAGAAATGAAGACAGCGAATGACAACCTCGCTGCAAAAACAGAAGCGGCAAACAACAACTTAGCCACGACAATGACCGCAAAGATAGCCGAACTGACCACGGAAATGAAGGTGGCGAACGAGGCTCTCGCCACAAAATTTGAAGAACGGTTGGCCGACGTGAGGGATTGCGCGACGAAGCTGGGCAAGCGGATAGGCCAAGTGGACGATCGCGTCGTGGACCTGGCAAACCGCTTCAATGACCTAGAGGAAAAGGCCGACAGTAACGCCAAGTCACTGAACGCCATGGTGGAGGACGTCGTCGGCAGGAGGTTGAAGGATTTGAAGGATGACGAGCCGGGACGAGACACAACATCGGCGGGCGCCAAACCTCCGAAATATGACGGCGCGTCAACTTTTCAGCTCTTCCGCCGCCAATTCGACGCGGTGGTCAAGCACAACAAATGGTCAACGGAGGAGGAGGCCACACAGTTAATAGCCAGCCTACAAGGACGGGCCGCGGAAATCCTAAACGCGGTGCAGACAACGGCGGCGCCCAAGCACATCTGGGAGGCCCTGGAGAATCATTTTGGGAACCACCGCTTAGCCGTAGCGTACCGCAGCCAGCTGAAGGAAAGGTCACAGCAGCCAGGAAATACGCTGCAGGATTACGCACTAGCAGTTGAACAACTGGCTAGCAAGACCCTAGTCGACCTCCCACCAGAGTTCCTATCCATGGAAGCTGCCTACACATTCGTGGACGGGGCACGAGACACGGAGATTCGTCACCGCCTAATGCTCGGCGATTATAGAACCATCCACAAGGCGCTGACGGCAGCATTAAGGATGTAGGCGGCCCAGATAACAGCTATCCCGATGTCGTGAACGAGGAGTGTCCGCTACACCGGAGACAGAAGACCAACCGAGGGACGTCGTTGAACACCTAGTGGCCTTTGTTGGGGGTGTGGACAGCCCGTACACCTGCAGAGAGACTGCCCACACCAGGAACAGCAGCCGGAAGAACGAGTAAGGCCGGCGTAGCGAGGAGCTCGTCGACGGCGTCCACACCACCTCCTCGAGTGACACTGCGCGCCGTCAGCCGGCGGATGGATGACAGCCTCATCGCGTACGGCTGGGTAAGAGGAATGGGGTGCCGCGAGTTGGCGGGCCCCGGGCTGCCGTGAACATCATCAGACCTGACGTGGCGAAGGGTTTGCCGATAATAAGCCGAGCCGAACATACCAGCTTCTCACGGCATCGGGTGACACCTTGACTATGGAGAAGGAGGCTCTGACTAAGATGACCATGGGAAAGAGCACCGTGCTTCTGTGGGTGTTCTTCGCGAAATTAGCTGAGGAGTTGATACTGGGATTGGATGCCCTCAGGAACCATGAGGCGACGATCGACGTCTGGAAGAAGGTCCTGCGGCTCTACGGAGAAGAGGTTATACTCCGTCAACCAGAAGAGCGGCTTGGAATTTGCAGGGTCCTCTTGAAAGAAGACGTGCTGGCCTCCGCGAGGAACGAGGTGTTGGTGACGGCGCCACTAGAAGGTCAGAGAACCAGGAACATGATGCTGGGCCAGAAGACGCCTGTGCAAGGACTATGTGTAGCCAGGGCATTGCTGTCGTGCCGAGAGGAGGAGCCAGTGGGAACGCTAAATCCAACGGACGCCGATCACGACGTCCAGCCCGGGACGGATTTGGGCACTTGCGAGTCCGTGGTAAGCGTGACAACAATCGAGAAGACCCAGGAGCCCGTGCCGACGCAACACCTGGGGCCCCAGCTAGAAGGCTTAGTGGAGAGGGCGGCTGACCACCTGACCACAGAACAGCTGGAGAAAGTTCGACAACTGCTGAGACGATACCAGCGCGTCTTCAGCCAAGGTGATAGTGACTACGGCCGCACGGACAAAGTGCTTTATCGCATCGACACCGGAGACGCCCGGCCTATTCGCCAACCACATAGACGCGTTCCACTGGCGAAGCAAGGGGCGGTACGAGATATGCTGGAGTGCAGGAGATCCAGGGGAGTGATTGAAGAGTCGGAAAGCCCTTGGTGTTCCCCTGTAGTCTTGGTGACGTAGAAGAACGGCGAGCTGCGCTTCTGCGTAGCCTACAGAAAGTTGAACGCGATCACACGGAAGTACTGTTTTATCTTACCCGGGATTGACGACATCCTGGACTGGCTAGCTGGTGCACAATGGTTCTCGACCCTGGACCTGAAGTCGGGCTACTGGCAGGTAGCTCTGGACCCAAGAGACAAGGAGACGACCGCATTCTCGACAGGCCAAGGGCTTTGGCAGTTCACGGTTATGCCCTTTGGCCTCTGCAACGCACCACCTATCTTCCAAAGCTTCATGGAGTCAGCGATGAGAGGGCTGACTTACGACGCCTGCCTGCTATACCTGGACGACATCATTATCGTCGGTAAGACTTTTGAAGACCATCTCGAGAAACTGAGTAAGGTGTTACAGAGATTGCAGGCGACTAACTTGAAGCTGAACGCGAAGAAATGCCAGCTCTTCCGCAAGGAAGTGAACTATTTGGGCCACATTGTCTCAGCAAACGAAGTGGCCACAGACCCGGGGAAGGCTCAGGCTGTGAGATTTTGGCCTCGCCCAAAGGATATGACAGAGTTGCGTAGTTTCCTGGGGCTATGCAGTTACTACCGACGCATCATAAAGGGGTTCTCTAACATCGCCAAACCACTCAACCGCCTGACATAGGAACACCGGCCTTATGTGTGGACGGAGGACGCCGAAGACGCTTTCCAGCAACTGAAGGAGGTCCTGTGCAGTGCTGCAATTTTGAATTTCCCACACCCAAGTGGCGCCTTCATTGTGGAACCGATGCTGGCAACAATTGCATTGGAGGCGTCCTATCACAGTTCCAGGACGGCCATGAGCGGGTGATAGCCTACTACAGCAAGACGCTATCCAAGGCAGAGAAGAACTACTGTGTCACCCGGCGAGAATTATTGGCGGCAGTAAAGACCTTGGAGCACTTCCACAAGTACCTGTACGGCCAGCAATTCCACCTGAGGACTGACCATTCCTCCCTCACCTGGCTATTGAGCTTTAAGAACCTGGAAGGCCAGACAGCACGTTGGGTTCAGAGGTTGTAGGAGTACGACTTCACCTCGGTATATCGCAGAGGGAAGAGCCACGGCAACGCAGACGCTATGTCCCGAAGACCCTGTCCAGAAGAGTGCGGCCAGTGCACAAGAGTGGAGGAGAAGGAGCGTGCCGCAGCAGTTCCAGTTGTCACGGCAGTGCCTGCGGATAGCTAGGATAGCGCAGGCCTGAGGAGGGAGCAGCTGGCGGACGCAGACTTGGGGCCACTCTTGAGGGAAATGGAGGCATGGATGAGACCACTCTGGGAGGACATTGCACCGAGGAGCGCCACCTAGAAATCTTACTGGGCCCAATGAGACTCGTTGAAGACGAGAGAGGGCGTGCTGTTCAGGGTATGGGAATCACCCGATGGGAAGACGCAGAGAGAACGGTTGGTACTTCCCCGGAGTAAGGTCCCGGAAATCTTGCAGGAAGTGCACGCCGGTATTTCAGGAGGACACCTGGGAGCGAACCGAACGATTGACAAACTACGGCAGCGCTACTACTGGCTGAGACTCCGAGCATATGCTGAGAGATGGTGCCGTCAGGGTCACGTGTGCGCGGCGAGTCGCGTCCCCCAGGCTAGGAGACGGGGTCGCATGCAGCAGTACAACGTCGGAGCGCCATTCGAACGGATCGCCGTCGACATAGCTGCACCATTTCTGATGTCCGCCCGAGGCAAAAAGTACCTGTTGGTGGTCGTGGACTACTTCACCAAGTGGCCGGTGGTGTATACCATCCCGAACCAAGAGGCAAGGACAATCACAGACTGCCTCGTGGAGCAAGTGTTCTGTCGATTTGGGGTGCCGTTGGATGTGCACAGTGACCAGGGCACCAAATTTTAGTCCAACCTGATGAATGAGGCCCTACAGAGGCTTGGGGTGAACAAGACCCGCACAACGCCTCTACATCCACAGTCAGATGGCATGGTCGAAAGATACATCAAGACCTTAGAGGAACACCTGAGGAAGGTCGTGGCCAGCCATCAACGAGACTGGGACGTCAAGGTGCCTCTGTTCTTGCTGGCCTACCGCTCGTCTACAAAAGACACAACTGGCATGACGCCAGTCAGCTTAATGTTCGGCCGAGAGTTTCGCCTCCTTTGTGACCTGGCCTTTGGAAGCCCTCCGGAAGCGAAACAGCGGCCGCCAGTGGCTGCAGGAGACGGAGGCGTTCGCGCACGCCCACTCATTTGTCTTATAGCGGTAGCGAGGGGTTGCTGTAAAAACATCACTGTGCCGTCTCTTTTCGCTCCCCCTGAATTCTCGAACTTACGGGATATTTCATCTAATCCGGAACCTTCTAGATTGGCCAGTTGGTCCTATATAAGCAACGCGTCTGGCTGGAGGAAAGTTAGTGTTTGGCGAACAGCGTAGGAGCACCGTGCTAGTGAATGGACGAGAAGACTGTGTACGTGCATTGGAAGAGTGTACGTAACTGTGAGAGTGCAGTGGAACTGTAACGGACGAACTGGTGAATTGTAAGTGTGTGCACTACGTAATTCTGTGTAGTCGGCAAGTGTGCAACTGTAATTCGGTGGAAATAAAGAACACCTTTGAGTGGTGCAATCGGACCTTTTATTTCAGGAAACCACAAGGTCACATTATGTAAGAAATAAACAATATAGGAGGATGTATAATAGGTGGTTTAATAGGTTAGAAATTCGATACTGTTTTACCATATGCATTTTAAATATTAGTTACAAGCAGAATGAAATTTTATTCAGTTTGATTCAATAGTCCTTTAAATCGAATACGGTGCATGATACCTGAAATATGTCAGAAGTAATTATTTTAAGTAAATGAAAATATCAAAGCATAGTCGCAATAATACATTTATCAAATATAAACAAGGAAGTTATTTATACATAAGGGTATGTATTAAACTTCAA